>ML825341.1:81848-128606 GCA_009831015.1 Picea engelmannii | reverse complement strand
AAAAAAAAAAACCATAAGTTTTTCTAAAGACTAAGATGTTTTGAAGGTCAAAAGAAGACTTGTCCAGAGTAATCAAAGTGAGTTAACAAATCTTTGTTGCCAAAATTATTAACAGATATCACCCCTAGTATACTTTATACAAATTGATTGCCCCCACTTCATATTTTAAAAAGAAAGTATAAGACAGATGGTGAAAGGAAATTCACAAATGATTGCCCCCATCTAGTCCAAGAGAAGAGATGATGAAAGGAAATTCATTAAATGATTGCCCTCGTCTCGGCATTTAAATGCAAAGTTACAAACTGAAGTGGTGAAAGGAAATTCAATAAAGGGAATCAGATAACTTCATCGGGGTACTTAATAGGCTCACTGGCAGTGAAGCAATGTCTAAGATATCTGTAAGGCTGTTATACATGAATTATATTGTACTCTGGTAACCCATTTTCTTTTCGACTGGATCTACATCCCAAGTTCACGTGGGACTCCTTGATTAAAAAACACTGAAATTACTTTGACTTGATGCAAGAAAGATCAACAGAACCTGTTAGAATTCCTAAGGTTGTTTTGATTATCTTAAGCAAACCTGAAATCAATTTCAAGGAAGAGGAAGTCATCGAAGGACCTAAAATTGAGATTAGTAAATGATTAAGTTTCAAAATCTTTCAGAGATAAATATGAAACCTCATATTCTCTCTGTACCCTCTTTCTGAAAACGTTTCACAAAAATAAAGTAATGCCTCCATTTACCCAATAAAGGCACGTGGTCTATTGTTCTTCTCGGCCCCCAGGGAGATGAGATCCCTAGATGGAGCCTATGTTGGAACACATATATTTTTTTAAATACTCCAGTTACCAAAAGGTTGGAGCCGCCCACTCTTTAAAATAACAAGAATGATAACCATAAACCTCAAATCTCGGATTTTGGGATTTCGTAGATCTAACGGTTGTACACATCAAAGCTCTCAATGTCCCGACATGAGAAATAGCAAAGTTGGGTTAAGTTTAATCATGATCATCGAAGCATTAAGCAATGATTATCACTATTTTAATGCATTGTGCTTTTGTGATTCGGGAGTCACGCCTCGAGTGACCTTCGAATGTCCGATGTGAGAAGTTGTGAAAGCGATTTAAGATAAACCTGGTTAATTACAAGACTAATGATAATTAACGTTAGTTAATTGTTATCGCGACTTCACAACTCGACGGTTTTACCTTAGAACGACACCTTTGTAACCCCGATACTCGAGGTCGCGAAATTTATAAACTAATCACGATCAATTAAAAACTTAAGTCTAATCAAAGTTAATTAACCAAATCGCAATATTGCAAATTTGTGGTTCATGGCCCAAGACTAAGAATAAAATCGCTCGAGACTACGAACGCCAAAAAAGGATTAATGACTAATTGCAATTAATTAAAGGATTAAACCAGGTTAATTAATATCTTAAACAACTTTTAACCTGTAAAGCTTACAGGTAAAGAATTAAATGTTTCTACGATCATCCCAAGTCACGAAATATTAAACATTTATGGCATTTATAAGCGAATTAGGGAAATGATTGAAAGTAAGATCTTGCTTTATTTCCAAATATTTCTATTAAAAGAATTAAACATTGTGTCAGCAAGGACCCACACAGACTCGAGTACTCTAAGCAAAAGAATTTTCGTCATTATTTGAATTTCATTCTAGTTTCATAGAGCCAATTTAGTGAGATAACCATTGTTTTCATTTTCATCCTCTATAACAGGAAATATAATCTCAAGATTTTATATCATGGCTCCACGAAAAACGCCCAAAACAACTAGTGAAAGTTCAGGTCAGAGTTCGGATATTATTTCTGATACCTTGCCTAGAAACATGGACAAAGGTTTTCAACATCTTGCAATACGAGCTGATAAACTGCCTAGACGACTCGAGCAACAATGAGAAAGAAGACTTGTATATCAAATAAAAAGTGATCACTCAGTCGGAGATGCAAAAGGTAGCGACAAGGCTGTGGCTTTTCCTCTATTGTGATATGGTTAAATGGGCATTCGACCACGTGCATATCCTGACTAGGACAATATTTAACGCGCATAAGGTGGTTGTTGGGACATTTAGGCCAGAGCATATGCAGGCGATGTACAAATTTTCCCCCACACCCAATTTTACTTACAATGTCAAATTCTTAGAGGGTTTCAAAAAGAAAGAATGCGAGCAATTTGGAAAAAGATTATCCGACCTGATCAAATATTGGTGCTCACGCCCTAAAAAGTTCAAAGCGGACATTCATGGTATATACACAATCTCTTCGTTATAGCCACAATTTATGTATATAGCAATGATGGTATGAAGGATTTATGGAAGAGAGAATATTGCGCATTTTTTTTCTCCCATGGGTACTACTTATCCACACAGTAGCAGAGGGGTACTCTTTCGACTGGGCTAAATTGTTGTCAGATAGTCTGGCCAACCAAGTTATATAATATCAAGCACAAAGGGCGAGTGGGAAAGCAGCTTCTTTTTTCATGTATGCTTACATTATGGATGTCATTTTCTTCATGACACCTTTTCCATTAATGAGCTGGATTTGGACTCCAAATAACGCAGAGCCTATTCATGTGTACCACTCCAAACTCTGGGAAGATAAATCCAAAGACTTCATCTATGATATTTTCAGTTGTGTAATGGTACCAATGCATGTCGTTATCTTTGGCCATCCACCTCCCAGGATTTCAGATAAAGTCATGGAAAACTTAAACAGCATAGCAGACTGGTACATAGAAGAACAGTTCTCATATATTATGGTTTTTGGTTGCTCTGTTCCCCCATATGCCCTACCACTATTCTTACTAGACAAGCTAGTATGTCGAGAAATAGCCTGGAAAACTGTGCTCGGCGGGATAAGCAAAGAACTCAAAGAAGTTCAGAAAAAGGTATGGCCATCATTTCCCATACACATTGGTACATATTCTTTATTAGATTTCGGCCATGCCAAAATGGAGGCCACGACCTTAGAGGAAATGAAACTAGTAGACATTGAATTTAAGAAACACGATCCTCATAAGGTCGTGGGTAACCATATGGAAAGTTGTGGTCTAAAAATATATGAGCATGAAGATTCCCCCCATGACGAAATGTTCTGAGGAGTGAGATCCTACTCAGAAGTCTTAAGTCGGGTTCGAGCTCTGCTACCCGGAGAGATGGTCGATTTCTACAAATTCCAGGAACACCGAAGAAGTGGCCTCCCCAAATTTTTGCAAGGAAAAACCTCCAAGTACACAGCAAATAGAATCCCAAGGTTCAACGGATACAAATCCTAGCAAAAAAAAAACTCAGGAGAACACAGAGGAAACTGAGACCTTGAAATAGGAAACCGAGATCCCAAGCCAAGAGGAAAGACTCCCAGAGACCGATACACCAGTTAAACAGGTCAAGGATCAAACAGAGACCCCCTCAAAAGGGGTAGGAGACACACCCTTGTCTCCATCAAATGAACTGGTCATAGATGCTATCATGAAACAAGCATCCAAAGAAATCGGCAGTCCCATTCCATCTGTGACACCCTTACAATATACAGAGGGGAAACCCAATGCAGGGATAATATTTATAGAGGATTTAACACCTATATCTATAGAAGAATTTCCTCCTAGCGATTTCGTTTTTAGCAAGAAAAGGAAGGTCGTGGTGAAGCGAGAAACATAATAAAAAGTGAGTGCAGCAGCTAAAAAGTACAGAATATTAACAGATGGAGAAGCCTTAGAAGAGGAATAATTCACTGATGAGATAGCAGGAACATTGGGGGCTTATGCAACGGCCAACCAATATTCAGTTGGAACCTTGAAGGAACGATTGAAACAAAAGGACATGTTGATTAGCAAATTACATACTTAAATAGCACCTGTAGAGATGAATACTAGGAATGAGGCGTACAAAGACTTTGAACAAACCAGAGCAGCCGACCAACAGGAAATCAAACAGCTCAAATCTAAACTCGAACAAATGCATCAGTCCCCTCAAATGAGCCAAGCACGGGTAGATCAACAAGTGGAGTTAATAAAATAGCTGCAATCTAAATTAAATTCTACTAAAAGCCAGGTCATATATATAAAGGTATTCCAAACTCAATCCATGAAAATACGAAAGAAGATAGAAGTAGCTCATCATAGTCTACTTACTAAAGTAGAAATCACCCAGGATCATTTTTAGTTGATAGATCAAGCCTTAGACAAAATCACCTTAAGAGAGAGAGAAGCTAAGGTGGCTCAAAGTACTTTCCAGGAGGCTATTATATCAACAGAGAAAGAGGAAATGGTCGTCGCTTCCATATTATCCATTCGAGAAAAAACCAAAGGTAACATCCTGCTAAAGGCATGGGAACACAACATAGCAGAAAACAGAAAAATGGCTAAAGAGGTGAGGGATTCTTGTGAAGAAATATTTGGTCTAATAAATAAAAATTTGTTAGATCTTGATAAGGAAAGTAGCTCTGGAATGTTGGGTAAAATAAATATAGTCAAACATATGCTTGATATTAAGGAAAATGAGGAAAGAGACCAAGTTGAACTATCTCAGGTAAGACAGGTTAACATTGCTCAGGTAGATAAATGGTTAATAAATCCAAATCTACAACTATTGTCCATCATCATAGAAGATAGACAAGTAGGAGAAAGATTGCCGTAGCTGGAAAAGAAATGTTACATATTTGAAGCAAATGACCAAACAGAGCCTTCCAAGTCGATAGCACAGTTGGTAGAAAGGTGTCTTGAATGTATTGAACAGGGGAAAGGAAATACTTCTGGAGTCAAATAATACAATTGCACGTATTTCCTAATGTTGAAGATAGGAAACAAAGAAAGGCCAACGTCTTGCCAGCTTGAGAGAAGATAAGGGATAACAAAGTGAAGTGTTTCACCTTCACATTATGTAACCCAAATTCTTATAATGGTAGAATTGCAAATGCCTAAATCTCGTATAAATATATATTTTGAGAATGCACCAAAGGCTGCTTTTTGCCGATTGTAAAGGAGAAGACTCTCTTTACTGAGAATTAATACAAATGCAGGCCAGAGATTCTATATCTTGTCTATTATGAGTTATGTGTTCTTTGTCTTTCCATATTCCAACATACTTTCATATATTTTCTTTGATGAATTCAAATCACAATTTAGTACAACCTCTACTGTGGTTATGTTATACTCAGTAATCTAATAACAAACATATTTCCTCTGTATTCACTATTAAATAATACAAGACCTGCATGTTAATTAGATACCGTATTTTATACTTCATTGAAGATTACATCAATCACTTTCTTATTCTATTACAAAGTAATATTCTTCAGCATTTGATGCCTTGCTTTGATTAGTAGCTTAATGTTTTTTCTTTTCCATTCATTCTATATTTTGATTTTAACTCAGGTGCAAGAAACAACCTCTGATATGTTATAATATTAATTTGTTTTAAAGAACTTTCTCTTTTTATTTATGTGGTGAAAGGCAAACATTGAAAACCTTTCCCTCATTTCCTGGTGTCTGACATTATATTTCAAGCCTTGGTATAAACTAAGGAACAACAGAATCATCTACGAATTTGCATTGATCCAAGTGATGGCATCATCATCCTTATTCCAAAGTACAAAGGTGAAGGAGAAGAAGGGTGCAGCCTATTAGAGAAATTTGTTATACAGATCAAGCAGTGGGGAACTGCATCATGGAGTGTAAGACTCTTCCTAGAAGTTGGTTGCGGAGATTCAAGTTACAATTTCTCTATATACTTTTGGAGGACCAAAAGTGGTTTTTGTGGGGAGGTGTGATCCAACAGGATCTCCATAAAAGGAATCATTACTTTGCACACCATGGAGAATATCATTAAAATACTAATTGATGGTAGGTGGCAAAGAATAATTAATACTCATGAATGATTTATTTTAAATGTAAAAATGATTAATACTTTAAGTGAGTGAGAAACTCATTTATTATTCAGGAAAATTGAAAAATTGATTAATGCTTGAAGTGAGTTTGAGAATCTCACGTATTATTCATTTAATTGTAAAAATGGGGAATTAGTTTTTTGAGAGAATCTAACTCACAAATTAGTTTCCTAATTTGAAGAGGAAATTAGTTTCCTAGTTTTAAGGAGGAAGTTAAGGGTCTCATGAGTTGGTTTGGACTCTTCCTCATTTTATCACAAGTGGCTTCCTAGTATCAAGGAGGAAGTTAAGGGTCCCATGAGTTGGTTGTTATGCTTTCTCATTTTTTTCCTTGAGTGGTGTTGACGCTTGAATCCATTAGGACCGAAATGGCAACCTCACAAGGATATAAATCCCCCTGCATTTTTATAGTGGTACTCCTCTTCAATATTTTCTTAGGACTATAAATTTTCAGAACATGGGACTTTGCAGAAGTTCGTCATGGTAATCAAAGAAATATAAATATTTTAATTAAATAAAATGAAAATGTTTTTGTTTTCTATTTAGAGAAAGATCATAAGAAATGACCAGGAACCACACACTTCATACATCTAAAGAAGATAAGAAAAATTTCCTCACATTCATCATAGTTAAAATAAATATTTCTGATCACGTAAAATAAAAAGAAGATGATATGCATGCATAAGAGAACTTTAATAGAGTGGAAACATGGGAAACTCAAATAAATATAATTATAGATCAATCTCAAATACTTTATACTCAAAAATCAGAGTTACAAAGCACATTCAAAATTGATCCTGAAATAACTCTCTTGAAATTTCTAAAAAATATATAGTTTGTTATATATTCTTCGAAATTTAAAATGCATTTGTCATAAGGACTGGGATTGGGTCTCCTGTGGACCATAAAGAAAATATACACAAGAATTAAGCTTGTAGAATGAAGATGATGGGCGGTAAAATAACAACAAGACCTGGAAAGAAGAAAAGAGAAGTTATCAGACTTCGGTTAAACCTTTCTAGTCAAAGAAGCGGAGCAACTAGATGAAGGAACTCATAAATAAAGAGAGATATGATCAACATAAACTTACTATGATGGTATATTGTGTCTTTACTTACTTACTGGTGTCATTTTATTGTCTTCATTAACAGTTATAGGAACCGTCTCATTTTTTTCTTGCCCCTCATCGGTCAATTTTTCGATTGCTTTCTTGAACCATTCTTCAATATAATTTTTCATTGGTTCCACGTTGATATCATGTTGGATTTTGATGTTGAACAACTCACCCTCCAAGTCTCGTAAATAGAGGGAAATACCATGTAATGCCTCTTCAATATCTTGTTTCTTCATGGAGTAGTCCACTAGCCAATTGTCTATGTCGTCTTCATTATATTCAAGTATACCATAAAATATTTCAACTAATAACCCTTTAAAAATCTCAACTTGTTCGTCAAATTGTTTCTTTGTTAGGAACAATGAGTTGAGGATTAATTTGGGGTCATGTAGTTCGTTAATGCTTCCATCCAGACCATAGGATGATAAACCCAAGTGGGTTGTCAGGAATCCAGAATCTTTATGACCATGCGCTTCCATCCATTGGGATATGGAGTCAAGGTAAGAATATACAAAATGAAAAATAAAATTTATGTACAAGGAAAATCAGAAAGTTTAAGGTGAAGAAACCTTTCAAATGTTTCCCGTTGATGGCAAACATTATTATTTTACTCTTCATGTCTTTGAGCATATAAGAATTAAAACCCAGGATCTTATCGACAACATATGGTTCAATCCAGAGTGCTTCAAACTTTGTATGGATCGATGGCTTCTCCTTGGCTTTGTTCCAGAGTAACACCAGTTATCCCTTCTTAAATTTTTTTACAGTCACACTCTGATCAAAATATCTTTTGATACTGTGTTGTCTCTGAGAATTTCCATTCATGGATTTACTTATTTC
The DNA here is from genome assembly GCA_009831015.1 of Picea engelmannii. Classification (NCBI taxonomy): domain Eukaryota; kingdom Viridiplantae; phylum Streptophyta; class Pinopsida; order Pinales; family Pinaceae; genus Picea; species Picea engelmannii. Next base: position 120,740 of record ML825341.1, on the reverse strand, counting down.
TTCCTCCAATTTCAACAACTGATTAATCCTCCTTTGGATAGGTGAATTGTCTTCTGCATCTTTTGTATTAACCGCGAGAGTCAAAGCATTGATTTCGAGGCTGATTGGTATTTTTGCTTCCTTTCCATAAACCAATGTATATGGGGACATCCCAGTACTATCCTTTGGAGTCATTATGCTCGCCCACAACGCATCAATCAACTTTAAGTGACAATTCCTTTGGTTCTTGTCAATAGTTTTATTCAAAATATGAATGAGTGTCTTATTTGTGGATTTTGCAAGACCATTTCCTCGCAGATAAAATTTTGATGATTTCTCCATAATAATTCCATATTCTCCACAGAATTTTGTAAATTTTGAACTGATGAAAATCGAACCATTATTAGTGATAAATTTTTCTGGGACATTGAATCTTGACAAAATATTATCTTTGAGGAACTTAACTAACTCTTCAGAATCAACCTTTTTTAATGCCACTGCTTCTGACCACTTCGTAAAATATCCTGTAGTGGTGAGAATGTACATATGTCCCTTTCTTGACTTTGGATTTATTGGCCCGCTGACATCAAGTCCCCATTGGGAGAATGGTTTTTCTATAGTTATAAGATGTAACTGAATCACAGATCTCTTCATTTTCCCTGAAAATTGTTGGCAAGATACACACTTCCTTATTGTGGCATATGAGTCTATAAAATTTGATGGCCAATAAAATCCAGCTCTTATTATCTTATGGGCAGTGGTCATAGGTGAAAAATGTCCACCACGTATCCCTTCATGGAATTCCCTCATTATTTCTTAGGCTTTGTTTTCATCAACACATCTCAGTAATACACCATCATAGTTCCTTCTGAATAGTATATCAACAATCAACACATATTGATTTGACTCATATTCAATGTTCTTCTCTCTTTAGGGATCATGGTAACTGGAAACTGCCTGGACCTAAAATAGAATACAATGTCTCCATACCATTCTGAATCAACCAATGGTTCTCCTCCTGAAATTTAAATCATTCCATCCATAGAATCACTATTTGCGATGAGCTTACATAAGCCTTGTCCGTTGGCAGCCTTTAAAGGTTTAATATTGATATTATATTCTTGGATCTTTGCTAGCTAGTTACCCCATTTTCCTTCTCTCAATTGTTGATTCAAAAGAATCTTCACTGGAGAATATGGGACATAATAAATGACATGTGGATTTAGTATGTATGTATGAAAGTGAGCCACCGCTTTCACAAGAGCCAAGGCTTTCTTTTCTATTTTTGAATACCTCAATTCATAATCGTGAAGGGTTTTTCTCATGAAACTGATTGGGAGTTCTTCAGCCTTGGTATTCCTTTGAGTAAGAACAGATGCAACAAATGTTTTTGTAGCGAACGAATAATTGATGAAATCCCTTTGAAAATATGGGCTAATGAGGACTGGAGCTGTGGTGATTTCTCTTTTGATATTATTGAAAGCTTCTTGTGTATCTATTGTCCATTCAAACCTCACTTTGTTTTATTGGGGAGGGTTCCTTCTTTTCTCTAGGGCCAACATTCTTTGATTTCCACATAATTATCCCCCCTTCTTAGTATGGTTATTTCGTTCTACATTTTCTTGATAGTTCTATTCATTTGTGTAATTTCAATTCTTTGCTTGGTTTCTTGTGCCACAACAGGGTCTACCTTCACATATGGTATGGTTCCCTTGAAAAATACTCCTCCAATTGTTTTATTTTGGGTTGGTCATGGCTTGAATTATTCATTCTTTCTTGAACTAGAAGCTCCTTGATTATCAATACTCAATCCTATGAGTTGCCTTTGTACTTTTCCTATTATAATGATGGGGTCAACACCCGTTTCAATCATAATTTATTCCATCTCAGTGGATTTAGTCATTTGTTTTTCCAAGGTATCCATCTAGGATGTTCTGATAGCATATTTCACATTTGAGGGCAGTGCATTCTTATAACAGTCGAGTATGACTAGGTCATTCGGTATTTTATCTTTTGGAATCTTACTCAAGGTTTTATTGAACGTGAGATTAAAATATCACATTCTTTCATTTTTCCTCAAACCAATTTGGGTGAAATCGGTGAGAAGCGTATGATAGGAAATTGGAGGGGAGAACATAGTCAGGAACATGGCTTCAAGGTCATTAAACGAGCGAATTGATCTTCTGGGTAATGTCGTACACCATTCATATTCTCTTTCTGATCAGGTTTTCAAAAATAACCTTACCATGACATCTTCTTACTCAACACGACGAAAATCAAAAACATCAATAAATAAGTTAAGGTGCCCCTTTGCATCAATTGTTCCATCTCCAAAAAAATACTTCAGGGTACCCTTAGGGAGAACAAGGAGGTCATGTTGCTCACCTAGAAGATTCAAAGGGGAATATCTTATTCTTATTTGATTTTCAAACACAATTTTTTCTTTATTTCTTGCAGCATCTCTTCCACCTCCTTGTCTCTCCTCATGTGGTTCTTCTCACGGTTGTTCATTTCATTCTACCATATCAAGAGAGGTTCCAAGAATATGATTTCCACTTATCAGAATACAGATTTTCTTGATTTTACTTCTGGTAATGGGTCCCTTGTATTTGTCCAACTTCAATCCTGATCTTTTCCTTGTACTGCTCTAGCTATCCATTGGTTTTTTCGGTCTTGTCGCTCGTCTCTCCTTTGTCTTCGAAGGATTTCTATTTCTTCTTCACAGACTAAGATTTTCCAGGACCTTTCTAATTATTCTCAAGTTTATACTGTCGTTATTACCAGATTGTATGGTTGATGTAAAATGCTTCATTGATTGTTTAATCCAATTTCCAGGTGGGGTTGAACAGCCTGGGGAAAAGTCATATATTTTTCAAAAAAATGCTAAACCAGATTCCAAATTTTAGTTCATGTCCCCAATATGGTCGCCAAAAATGTTGACGCTTGAATCTGTTAGGACCGAAACGACAACCTCATGAAGATATAAATCCCCCTACATTTTTATAGAGGTGGTACTCCTCTTCAATATTTTCTAAGGACTGCAAATTTTCAGAAGTTTGTAGAAGTTTGTCATGTTAATCAAAGAAATATAAAGATTGCAAGAAAATAAAAGGATTTTTTTTTGTTTTCTATTTAGAGAAAGTTCCTAAAAAATGACCAGGAACCACACACTTCATACATTTAAAGCAGATAAGAAAAATTTCCTCACATCCATCATAGTTAAAATAAATATTTTTGATCATGTAAAATAAAAATAAGATGATTTGCATGCATAAGAGAACTTTAACGGAGTGGACACATGGCCAACTAAACTAAAGATAATGATATATCAATCTAAAATAATTTATACTCAAAACTCAGAGTTACAAAGCACAGTCGAAACTGATCTTGAATATGCTCTCTTGAAATTTCTAAAAAATATATAGTATGTTACATAGTCTTCGAAATTTAAAATGTATTTTTCCTAAGGACTGAGATTGGGGCTCCCGCAGACCATAAAGAAAATACAGACAATAATTAAGATTGTAGAAGGAATATTATGGGAGGTAAAAGAACAACAAGACCTGGAAAGAAGAAAAGAGAAGTTATCAGACTTCAGTTTAACCTTTCTAGTCAAAGAAGTAGAGTAAATGGATGAAGGAACTGATAAAGAAAGAAAGATGTGATCAGCATAAACTTACTATGATGGTTTGTCGTGTCTTTACTTGCTTGTTGATGTCCTTTTATTTTCTTCATTAGCAATTACAATAACCGTCTCAACTATTTCTTTCCCCTCATCAGTCAATTTGTCAATTGATTTCTTGAACCATTCTTCAATATAATTTTTCATTGGTTCCACATTGATCTCATGCCGGATTTTTATGTTGAAAAACTCGCCCTCTAAGTCTTGTAAATAAAGGGAAATACCATGTAATGCCTCTTCAATATCTTGATTCTTCACGGAGTAGTCCACTAGCCAATTTTCTATGTCGTCTTAATTATATTCAAGTATACCATAAAACTTTTCAACTGATAACCATTTAAAAATCTCAACTTGTTCGTCAAACTGTTTCTTTGTTAGGAACAATAAGTTGAGGATCAATTTGGGGTCTTGTACTTCACTAATGCTTCCGTATAGGTCTAACTCTGTGTGCTTTTTGAATAGTTCTTCCCTCTTTTATATAGCTTGGCTTCATGCTTGAAGGATGTTATGAAATTTTTTAATCTTTTCCTTACAGCACGCGTTCAACTGCTTTATCCGACTTGGGGAGGGTAGATACTTCTCTCTTCTCCTTAGTTTTGTCGTGTTAGAGAACCTTTTTCCAAAGGGTAGTACCGCATCAAGGTAAAAACGTTCTTCATTTTTCAGGTTGGCTTGTAAATATTCATGGAAGGCATGTGCCCTCGATCCAAAAGAAACAATGTTTTTCGAAACTTCCCATGCCTATGTGATCAATGCCATTATATTCTTAATATTTATTTCCACATAGCTCCTGCCTTATGTAAGTAGGCTTGAAGATCCTTTTAATTTAACAACATCTGTGGCAGGTCTGACTATTGATAAAGGACTAGAAAGAAGTGGAAGAGGCATTAAAGCATATTCTAGTTCCATGATCCTTTCTTTCAACTTCATGTTTTTTGCTTCTAAACCACCAATGGAGTCATCCAGAGAATCTTTGGTTGCTCTGTGAATTATGGAAATTTGGGAAGGCTAAAAATCCTTTAGGTCAACCTATGAACGATATTTATCTTTCTTATTTTTCACATCACCTATTTCAAAAATCAACTTCTTAGACTCCTTGTCGAAGACCGCTCTTTGGAAAGCGAACGACTCTTCTTCACTGAAAGTCTCATTCTCAATGATTTCTAATGATGAATTTTGATGGGTTGTGTTTCCCGGTTGATCAATTATGGGAAACAATTTATCGATATCCACCTTGAGCTCCATGTTGTTAAGAGAGAATTTTTTGATGTCATTTTCTATGTGATGGTCTTCTTCCTCTTTCACAACATTCTTCCTCTTCTTTCTCAGAGGAAGCTTGTATGATCTCTCAATTTTTCCCGAAGGGAGATTCTTTTCTCCTCCACCACTTGAGCTACTATTGGTAACTTTCCTAGTTGGGTGGGTCATTGGAGCCTTGCTCTGAGATGTGGTAGTTTTAGGGATAACAACTGGAGACCAAGCGCTCTTCTCGCTAGGACCCTTTCATTTCTTCTTGTAAAACTCACCAGTACTAAGTATTGTTTCCAAGTCACCAACGTTGTGAGTAGGAGCACCTAAGTTGTTATCTTCTTCTTCACTTTGAATAGTATAAATAAATGAATTGTTGAATCTGAATGCTAGCATATGTTCTACGAAAATTCTTTTAGGGTCAAACCCCTTTATCTTTTCAGCATATTTCAGATTCACATTGTGGAAATGGTTCGCAAACTCATCAATTTTGTTTATATTCCTGAATATAAAGTCTCCAATTTCCCAAGGCAAGGGTATGAATTTATTTTTCCGTTTCTCATGGAAAAAGTGAAGCCATAAATTATACTTCCTTTCTAGTTTCGTAATAAACATTTTATTAGATACGTGGTATCAAAGAAAAGAGGGATTCTCCTTAGAACAAAAGATCCTGAAAACACTGTGATTTTCTATCTTCTCTAATGTCCCCTTTTCTCCAAGAATTTATCTGCATGGTCTGATATCCTGGGGGTATTTTTACCAAACAAAAATCCCTTAAAGACTGAAATGAAATCATTGTACACCTCGTAAAAATGCAAAGAAGTCTTGTTTCTTGACAATGCTTGATACCAGAAGGTGATTGGATCAACTTCACATTTCACTCTCTTACAGATAGTCAATTTTGGAAATTGACAGCAATATGCTATCGCAAATACCATATAAGAATCCATAAATAATTTCTTGTCTCTTTTGTAATGTGACAATTAGGAGGAGATTTCAATGGAAATTGGCTGTCACCAATTGAAATAGCTTGCTCTTTAAGTGTAAAATATGAAATATAAAAAATCATGCATGAAATGGTGGCAATGATTTCTTGTCTTGTCATCCTGGTAAATAACCAAGCAATTTATCGAAATGGGTTTTTGAACGAGTCGACTTGAATCCCGTTTATGTCCTATGGGACAGTCGCGAGATTCTCCAAATACTTAGGCAAGAGGTCCAGGACATTGTCATATTTTTTCATAAAATATTTGCAATCCTCTTCCTTAAAGGTAAGTGTTGGATCAAGAAGCTTCAACATCTTACGAAACAATTGTAGTGAAAGAGGGATGGGGGAAAAATCTTGTAGTTGTATGATTCACTGACTCATTATGTATTTTTCAATGCACCATGCAACTAGTTCCTTGCAGTCGAATACCTCAGGGACACAGCCTGCGCGATCAATTATGGAAGTACATATTATATATTTCTATGCAGGAGGACATGAGTAATACGAGTACGCTTTGGACTACTGAAAGTTATGGTATTCTCGACCAAAGATGTTCAAAGTATCACTACAGAACTATTTTTTGGTTGTTGTTGCCATAAGTTGACGAGAGTGTTCTTTCGACTATATAATAACTTGTAATGAAACCTTTCAGAGAGATAACAATAATATAACCCTTGAAAAATCATGCTTTAATGTGATTTAATGAAAAAACTTCTTGATCCCTTCTCTTATTAATGACAATCTTTACAGAGCATGCATGATCATTTATTAACATTAAACCATACTAAATGTTTATTGGAAAAGCACAAAGATAGAGAGGATGGATGAGAGCAATTTAAATTTGGGGTTTTTTTTTAACCCGAGAACCTGCAAACCTGTGGTTGTGAATGATATAAAATAGGCTAAGTATTGCATAGCAATTAGTTGGACTTGGACATAGGAGAAATGAAATTCACCATAAAAGTAAATATAAACATGAAATAGACTGTGGAGAGAAGAAGGCGAGCGAAGGAAGAGTAGCAAGATCTAGAAGGAAGACAAAAAGGAAATTATCATATTTCGGTTAGACCTTTCTAATCAAAGAATCAAAATAACTGGATGAAAAATTGATAAGGAAAGCAAAATGTGATCAACATAAACTTACTATGATGGTATATCTCTTTTTCACTTGTTTTTTGTTGTCCTTTTATTCTCCTTGCTGACGGTTACATGAACTATCTCAATTGTCGTTTCTTGGCCCTCTTTAGTTAACTTATAAATTTCCCTCTTAAACCAATCCTCATTGTAATTCTTCATGGGTGCAACATTTATCTCATGTTTAATTTTGATATAAAATAATTCACCTTCTAAATCTCTTAGTTCATGAGAAATATCGTCGATCGATTCCTCGATATCTTGATTTTTCATAGAATAATCGATAAGCCAATTATCTATCTCTTCTTCACCATACTCAAGTATGCCATTAAATTTCTTAGTAGATAATCCCTTTAGTATCTCCACATGTTCATCAAATTGTTTCCTCATCATAAACATTGAATTGAATATTAATTTAGGATCTTGAAGCTCACCAATGCTTCCTACTAAATCTATGTATTTAAGCCTTCTGAATAGTTCTTCTCTTTTTACTATAGCTTCATTACATGCTTGGACAATATTACTCAGATTCTTAATCTTTTCTTTCCAATAGGCATTCAAATGTTTGATTCGACTAGGATAAGGCAAATATTCTTCTCTCCTCTTTGCTTCTGTCATGTTTGAAAAATTTATCCCACATGGTAAAACAACATCTGTGTAAAATCCATCTTCATTCTTAAAGTCAACTTGAAGATATTCACGAAATGCATGTGCTCTTGAGCCAAAAGAAACAATATTTTTAGAGACTTCCCAGATCTCTATTATCAATGACATTCTCTTTTTAATATCTTTCTCAACATAATTTTTAACCGTTGTAAGAAAAATTGATGATACTTTTAACTTGATACCAAGTGTGCTTGGTTTTATCATTGTCATAGGGATGGACAATATGGGAAGAGGCATTGAGGCAGTTTCCAATTCTTCGATATTTTCCTTTGAGTTGGCATTCTCATCTCTAAACCATCAATAGAGTCATCAAGTGCATCCACGATTGCCTTATGAATTTTGGAAATATGGGATGGTCTCATATACTTTAGGTCAACCTCTGAGCGGGATTTTCCTTTCTTATTTTTTTGGTCAATTCTTTCCACAATCATCTTTTTAGATTCTTTGTCAAAAAAAACACTCTGAAAAGTGAAGGATTCTTCCTCACTAAAGGTTTCATTCCCAATGACTTCCAACACAGAATCTTGTTGAACAACATGCTCATGTTGTTCTTTTGCATGAAATATTTTTTCAATGTCTGCTTCTAGTTCCATATCTTCCAAGGAAAATATTTGAATATCATTTTCTATGATATTATTTTCTTCCTCGTGCAATGGGGTTTTTCTTTTCTTTCTCGTGGGAAATTTATGTGAACTTTCAATTTTTCCAGAGGGAGGATTCTTATCTCCTCCTCCACTAGAACTATTGTTGACAGACTTCTTAATTGGGTTGGTTGTTGGAGTATTGTTCCTAGATGTAGCATTCTTCAGAGTGACAACTGGAGATTGAGCACTTCTTTCACTGGGATCTTTTCTTTTTTTCTTGTAAAGATCATTACTGCTAAGTAATGTTTCTAAATCGACAGTGTTATGTACATGAGTATTCTAGCTATTGACTTCTTCTTCTTCACTCAAAACAATTTGAATGAAAGAATTACTAAACCCTATTGATAGCACATGTTCAAAAAAGATTTTGTTTCGATCAAAACCTTTGATCTTTTCAGCATACTTGAAATTCACATTGTTAAAGTGACTTTCAAATTCATCAATTTTATTTATGTTCTCAATACAAGTTCTCCAATCTTCCATGGCAGAGGAATAAATTGTTTTTTCCTTTTATCATGGAAAAAGTGCAGAGAGAAATTATATTGCCTTGCTACCTCTCTGATAAACAATTTATCAGGTACATAATATGGAAGAAAAGAAGGATTTTCTTTGGAAAAAAATATTCTTATGATACTATGATTTTCCATTTTCTCTATCGTCCCCTTTTTCTCCAAAAAAATGGCATCTTCAAAAGAAATCATGGGAGTGTTTTCGCCCAACAAAAGGTTTTTGAAAACTGAAACAAAGTTATTATAAACTTCATAGAAAAATAGAGGGGTTTTATGCCTCCATAATGTCTGATACCAAAATGTAACAAGGTGTGCTTCACAATTTATCCTTTTACTGATAGTCAAATTTAGGAATTGGCAACAGTGCACAATATCAAATACCAAATAAGAGGCCATAGAGAATTTCCTATCCTTTTTATAATGCAATAATTGGGAAGCAATTTAAATAGAAATGAGCTTTCCCCAATTAAAAATAGTTTTTTCTTGAACTGTTAAACAAAGTATATAGAAGCATTCGATATATAGAAGCAATATTCCCCTGACATGTTACTCTGGTAAATAGCCATGCAATTTCTCGATAGGGATTCCTTAAAGAGTCAACCTGGATTATGGTAATGTCTGTTGGGATAGACGCAAGAGTCTCCAAATACACTAGCAAGAGGACGAGCCCATTATTATGTTTCTTCAAGAATTCTCTGCAATATTCACCTTTGAAAGTAAGAGTCGGCTTTGGTAGCTTTAACATCTTGCAGAATACTTGAGGTGAAAGATAAATTGGAGAATGTCCATGGATTTGTATGAATCTTTGATTCGGTTCATACTTTTCCACACACCATGCAATGATTTCCTTACAATCGAAAACCTATGGAACATAACCATCATGAGAAATACTAGATGTCCAAATTATGTTGTCATCTTTCTATGCAGTAGGAGGGGAGGAATAATACTAGTATGATATCGACCACTGGAAGTTTTGATCTTCGCATCCAAAAATATTCAAAGTGTCACCACATAATTGTTGTCGAGTTGATGCTACAATTAAGTTGAAGGACCTATTTCTTCGGATAGATAATGGCCACAAATAATCCTTTTCTGAAATATAATAATAGTTTAATCCCTTGGTAAATGAAGATTAAATGAGAATTTAATGAAAAAATCCTCGAGCCATTAACCATTAATGACATCTTTTTCAAGGCCTGCACAACAATTGTTAGCATTTAAACAATACTTAATGTGCATTGGGAAAAGCAACGTAATGGCAGGGACGAGTGTGAGAGAATTTCAATACAGAATTTTTGTGAACCTGCTAACCCACGAACCCACAGTTGTAGAGATGATCAAAATAAACTAAGTATAGAGGAGTGGTCGATCAAACTCACGTGCATGAAAAATGGAATACTTTGGAACCTGACACCCATGACCAAGCTAAAGGTTAAGTTATGGTTGAAATGTAGATCATGGAAGTTGAAGTGCAATGTGAGGGTCACAGAAAAAAGGATAGCAAGTGTTTGAGCCCGCATACTCGCTAATTTGAAGAAAAAATCAAAGTGTTGAAGCAGACTTACATGAGTAAGTGGATGGAAATGAAAATGTGACAATACGTGAACTCGAAGGTCTGTGGACTAAAATATGGCTAAGTATAGTAACCAAGAAAGGGAAAAAGAAGGGATAAACGAAAATGAGAAAAAGGGGGGAAATAAAAGGAGTAAAGAAGTGGGGAAAATAGAATGTGGGAGGGGAAAAATGAAAGACAAAAATGTGTCAAAAATTGGCTCCAACTGTGGGATGATAACCTCCTATGCGTTGTCAAGAATCCAAAATCTTCATGACCATATGTTTCTATCCTTTGGGATATGGAGTTGAATACTAAGGATGTACAAAATAAATTCAAAACTATGTACAAGGAGAAGAGAAAATTTCAGGTGAAAAAACTTTTCAAATGTTTCCCATTAATAGGAAACATTAACATTTTCCCCTTCATTTCTTTGAGCATGTATGCATTAAAACCTAGAATCTTTTCAATTATATATGGTCCAATCCAGAGTGCTTCAAACGTTGTGTGCATCGATGGTTTCTCCTTAGATTTGTTCAAGAGTAACACCAGTTCACATTTTTTAAAATTATTTATGGTTGCGCTCTGATCAAAATATTTTCTGATACTTTGTTGTCTCTAGGAAGTTTTATACAAAGCTTCACTTTGTTCTTCTTCCAATTTTAATAATCGATTCAATCTCTTTTACACAGGAGTATTATCTTTTTCATCCTTTGTATTAACTACACAAGTCAAGGAATTCAACTCGAGGCTGATTGGATTTTTTTCTTATTCCCATAAACCAACACATTCGAAGACATCCCAATATTGTCTTTAAGAGTCATTTTTCTCTCTCATAGAGCATCTGTCAATTTCAAGTGCCAATTCTTTTGGTTCTTATCAATAATTTTCTTTAATATCTAAATGAGTGTCTTATTGATGGATTCTTCAAGACCATTCCCTTGTGGATAATAATTTGATGATTGACCCATAACGATTCCATATTCTCCATAGAATTCTATAAATTATGAACCAATGAAAATTGAACCATTGTTAGTAATGAATTTTTCTGGAACACCAAATCTTGACAATATATTATCTTTGAGAAACTTAATCAACTCTTAAGAATCAACCCATTTTAATGTTACTGCTTCCGACCACTTCGTAAAAAAATATGTAGAGGTGAGGATATACATGTTCCCTTTACTTGAATTTGGATTTATTGGTCCAATGACATCCAGTCCCCATTGGGAAAATGGTTGTTCTACAGATATCGGTTGTAATGGCATTGTTGATCCAGATTATTTTCGGCATGAAATGAGAGCAGAGATATAATAAAGAAATGTACAGAGATATCTCATATATCCAATAATATTACATAAATATATCAGAGATGAAACCATAAACATGGAGATACAGTAATGCACAATTTCTATTAATGAGCGAAAAGTACAACATTGTAGAAATACAGAGTGAAAGACTCGCTAGAATGGTGGCATCTTATCTATGAGAAGAGATGTGACGACTACTTGCATTAGCAAGAAGATGATTGTTACAATGAGGCTCCAAACGATTTTTTAACACAAATAAAATCCAAACCCCTAACCCTGGAAGATGAAAAGCCAACAGTTTTTTGGACCCTGTTTTGGGTAGTTTGGTGTATCAACTTCCTGGGGGCGTAACTTTGGCATACGATCTATGTTTGGGGCGCATGATAGCTCGTTGGAAATATATTATCGACTAGATTCATTTTGGGGGACAAATTAGGACCTAGGCTATAATTAAGGTTCTCTATCCCAAAAAAACTTCATTTAGGCCCTCAAAATGGCCCCAAAAGTTTAGGAACCAAAAAAACTACTAAAAATAGTAAATTGTGAGAAGATTGTTTTGAGCCAATTGGAATAGGTGGGTGGCCACCGATATCCACCTGGATCAATCCTACCCCCTTGGGAATCAATGGTCTCCATTGCGTTGAGTGCTCGGGGGAGAGGGTAAAGCATTTAATGAATTTGAATCTTAGTGAGTTGCTTGCCTTGTTGGAGACGTTGTGCTGCTTGGTTTGTAGAAAAATGTCACGAATCTATTGTTGGCGGGGTTGAATATATTCAACCAACATGTTGTATCTTGGCTTGAAAGGGAATTTTGTAGGCACTATCATAGGTGAAGAAACAATGTCTTCTTTCTCTTCTTCAATTTTCTTATGCTGGATGGAAGGTGTTGAGGTTGCAGTGGTTGCAATGGCCTTTTGTTCACCTTTTGAAAAGATTGTGAAGATGATGAATTTTGCAGTATGAGAGATTACCTTAAGGAATTTTTTTGGTGAAACAATAGTTGGCGCTACCTCTGGTATCCTATAGAGTTGATCCCCCAAAGTAACAATGACACTACGAGGTCGAGACTCATAAACAACATGACATTTACACATATACGGTTGGCCCAAAAGAACATCACAGACATCAAGAGAGGAAAAATTACACAATGACTCATCCTTGAAGGGATGGATTCCATAGGACAGGTGCCACTGTTGGTTGACAAAAATATTGCGTCCCTGGCGAGGCCATCCAATTTTGTATGGTTGTGGGTGCAGTGTTGTCGACAACCTCAATTGTTTGACGACCTTTGCTTAGATGAGGTTCTTCTGGCTTCTGCTATCAATAATGAAATGCAAAGGGTTCCCCTTCACCCACATCTATGAATGAAAAATGTGCTCCACCTCTTCAGGATATTTTGGTTCTTCTGGTTGAATTGTTGCAGTCGCAACAATAGTAGTGGGGTTTGCGTCGATGATCTGTATTTTTCCATTATTTTATAAATCAGACTCTGAATTAAGGTTCATCTCCTTGTCTTTGATCTCAGCCACCAATGAATGTTTTGAACAAAATTCATTAGTGTTCTTCCGGTGTATTTTGTGGAAATCACACCACTTTCCAGTGTCCTTCTTCGTCTTCCTGTGACCCTTTGAGTTTTCCTGTGGCTTGGACTGGTTTTCGGGAGGTTGTTTGTTAGGGTCATATTTATCATACTTTGGTTGTTACAGATTTGCAAACCTGGATTCTCATTTTTTCTTGTTGTTTTTCTTCAAATGAGATATGATCGATATATTATTACAATGATGAGTGTTCCATATATAGGGAACATATGGTGACCATCCATGAAAGGATGTGTCCCTTGGATAATCAATAACTATTTATTATTATCATTTACTTATTATATATAGTATTTAATAATCAATGATTATATTATTAATTATTAATCTAAGAGAATGTCTTCCCGATGTTGTCCAAACATCAACACTCTCTCTCAACGAGGGAGACATTTTTCATTATTCCAATCTTGTATCTAAAGTATGCAAACTTCACCCAAGACCCATGAAACTTGTCTATCAGTCTTGGGAGACATCTCTCTCCCACCTGAACTGAGGAGAAACTCCTTTTGTGGCTCTCCCTCTGAGCCAATTGACTCTGTCTAAGATCAGGCTCACTCTGGGTCCCCATGTAATAACATATAACATCTTTCACCACAAGTACACACATGTGAGTGAATGTCATCCTGATGCTAATTGACACGTGGAAATCACTTCAAGCACCTCGAGTCCATATTATTCCTTTTCATGATCAAGGAAGGACTATGCCTGGGCCTATTTACCACAAGTGCACCTTTATGATAAATGTATCTTATCTCCCTTGGTATGCATCCCAATCTAGGATAATGTCCACCCGATGTTGAAACATCAACACTCCCTCTTATCTAGGGAGGTATCTTTCTATAGTAGTACACAACTATTATCTAGTGGTACACAACCACTGCTAGTAGCACACAATTACTATCTAGTGACACACAGTCATTTCTAGTGGTACACAACCACTGTAGTAGTACACAATTGTTTTCCAAAGACACACAGTATCCACCAGCGGTACACAACCATTGTAGTAGAAAAAGGTCTATCACACATGGCACTCCCATGTGGAATTCTAGAGGCTACTCCCTCTAGGAACACTAGGGTCAACTCCCCATAGTGTGTGAAGTGAAGGTCAATTCCCTTGACATTTTATCACATGATCTCCACATGGGACATGTCCTCATGTGATATCCATAAGGGATGTTGGGCTATCCCTTATCGGATAAGTGACCTCATAGATCAACACACTTATCCCTTCTCGGATAAGCCAAAACCCACTTATCCCTTCTCGGATAAGTGTCCCACTTATTGATTCTTCAATAAGTGTCCTCACAAATCAACTCAAATCAGTTCACAAAGGAGTATGATCAAGAGAATGTTTGTCACACATGGAACTCCCATGTGGACTTCTTGATCCGAAAAGATCTTTTATACAACAATGGTTGAGTTATTATGCATGTGTTAATTTACCATTTAGGAAACTAAATGAAGAGGAATAATTATAGAAGAAACATAATAGCCATATAAACATGTAATAATATGGAAATGAACATAAATAAACGACAAACCATAAACACCAATGTGATAACGGAGTTCGTCAATCTCACCTACGTCTCTGGGCCTTTGTCTCAATGGGTGAAGCTTTCTTATTTATGTTCAAATATTTAAAATTACATCATAGAAGTTCCAAAAAGGTTACAAACTGATCTGGTCTTGTTCTACAAAATCTCTGGAACCGAAAAAAATGGACGGCACTAAAATCGGATGACCGAAGCTCCCAGAAATGGCCCGCAAAGGTGCGCTCCTCAATATCTTCCCTGCATAAAAATGGCTTTGGCTTGGAAAATATTCAGCATAAACCTACTCTGAACCTTCTCCATGGATTCAAGAAGCCCTATTTATTATAGATCTAAAGTTGGTAACCATCTCCCAACTTCCCCCCAAGATCTGGCCTCAAAAAGGGCCCAATATCTCCCAAAAATGACCAAAATCTCCTAAAATTGTTGAATAATACCAATAAAATCACTATTATAATGTATTGAAAACCCACTTTTGCACGTAAATTGGGCACAAACCCCTTTCTTAGGGCCCCTGGTCACCTAGGCGCCTCCATGTGGCCCTGTTCCATGCGTTGGCCCTTTATCCCTTAGTTCTCGGTCACATTGAAGGTCATGTGGCCTAGTGTTTACTGCTACACTCGCTATACAGTGGTTAGACCCCCGATAGAGTAACCCATGGTTAATCCCTTGGTCGATGGGGTAGTTTGACTAACCAAGTCTTACCCATACCTCTGTGCTAACAACCAAAGAACTGAGTCATAAGCCTTAACCCATGCGATCGGGGCCAAGCTCCAAACAGATCTGTGCCAATAAATCACCGAAGAACTGGGTTATATTGCAGGGTTCTATGCCGCACACCAGGGGATGGGGCTTAGCCTCATCCCTAACTCCCGCCATTTAAATTCCCTTATCACTTTACATATTAAAAATCCACTATACATATCAAGCAACACAATGGACGGGTTGGCTAGCCCGACCTTGCCAATCCATTCACCCACGCTGAGGTCACAGGTTCAAACCTCATGGAGTCTAAAATTTTTGAATAAATATTAACCAACCAATGGGTGCCATGTGGCAGCCCATGTCTAGGCCACGTGGCACCTCACCATTCATCGAATACAATGCCACGTGTCAAATTCCCATTGGTCCACCTGTCTGTCAAGTTGTCAACCCAGTCACCTGCCATTGTACCTGCCACATGTCAGACCTACCACATCATCAGTACGGATGAGCCATGTGTCACTCCCTGATTGGTCCACATATACCTACCACGTCAGCAACCTATCCACGTCACTGTACAGTCAGCTACCACATGTCACCTTCAGATGCTGCCACATCATCTCCACCTGTACCCTGCCACATCAATTGTATGGCCATACGACCTGTACAGTCAGCTACCACGTGTCATTGTATGGACTGTACAGTCAACATTTTTGCGTGTTTGACCAAATGAACATATCACGATATCTTGAGAATACGACATCCGTTTAAGCCCATTCAATTTGTGTTGGGTTTGTATCGACGAGGCCTACACACACATCCGTTTTGAAGCCATTATGAGAACTTCAATTTTTAGTCCTTTCTGAGCCCCATCAAGCTCTTGGATCTAATTTTGGATCACACCTCCCCACTAAAGACCTTTTGGTCCCCAAAAGGTTACTGACCAGTCATAAATCTTGGGATAGGACACCTGGCTTGTTCTTTGTCTTTGAACTCTGTCCTGTGCACCTGTCCCATTAAGATCAATTGTGTTAGTAACATTTCTTGTCCAGGGCACAAGAGCATTTGGGTCAGCGAGTCGAATGAGGAGCACCCAAGCGCAATGCGAAAAATCTCATTTCAGGCTCCCAAGCAAGCGAGCAGGTGAGATTATATCGTCGGTGGTCCAAATTCATCCATAGGAGCATATCAGCAGTTGGCAAAAAATCGCGGTTAGTGGAGTTGCGCCGAGATTAGCGCAAATGCATCGCGCCCATATTATATGCAGGGAAGGATAGCAGTCGTCCATCCAAAGGACGTGTGGCACGAGATCTAGTCGCGTCGGCGTTTCAGCAATCGCAAGTTCAAAGGGTGAAGGTTTCGTGTTGTCCTATATCTCGAAACCCCGAACCTCGAAGGCGTCGAAGGTGACCAAAGTTGGGCCCGCAGTATTACAGAGCAATCTAGGCCGTCCATCCATAGGAGACACCTGGTGCGTGATTAGGTTCTTCGTCGTTTCGCCCATCGCAATTTTAAGGTGCAAAGAGCAACTCCATTATTTCCCAATGCGCGAGGTGCCGGGAGTGTCCAGAACTCAGGCCCATAGCATCATCGGGAGAGTTCAGAACCGACAGATCTAGAGGGACGCGTGGCACCAGATTAATCCATCTCGGCGTTTCTCTCATCATGATTTCAAGAAACAAGGATCAGCCCCTTCCTATTCGCGAACGCCAAAATCTCCTTTGAGAGTAAAAGCAAGGTCACAGCCCATCGTCACATGGGAAAATAGAAAGAGTTATGCAAAAGGGGCCAGGGCTATCAAGTCCAGTCGTCGAAAGGTTCATCGCATTCTCCGGGTGCCATTTGATCCGACCTCAAGCCTGGTTTTCGCTTGAAGTAAATGAAGGTAAGAAAGAGTGGTTGAAACCTCTCTTCATACATTAAGTGCAAGATATGGAGAGCCTGGCCAGTGGTCTGCTCAAGAGGGTCCTGTGTACCATTTTTTCCAAAGAGGCCATGCCCAGTCCTCGATTAGCCAAAGGAGGTCTGCACACTCTAACTTGGCTCTTAATGGCTCAGCTACTCCCCTTACAGGAGCCATGCGCAGTTAAGATGGCGTCTGATGAAGGATACATGTTCAAATTCGGCTGAAAGGACACCAAGCCTTGGGTGACTGAGCACGTCGTTGTTAGGTGAATTTTCTCTGAGTATATAAACTCAGTCTTTGTATTTTGTAAGGTATCGATGGTTGAGCAAGGATCCTGATTGTAAAGTTTTGATAAAGCGTTGGTCGCTCTGGTTAATGTACAAGGCATTTGAGACTTCTTACTTTATGGATGTCATCTTCTTTTCCATCTCTTTGTTTACCGTGTTAAAACAACTCGGAATTGGAGGATCCAGTCGAGTTGTAGCTGTTATAGGATGATGTAGGTTGGATCACTGTAACAGTTGCATTGTTTCTAATCGGTTCCTGTGATTTTCTTAGCACTGAACGACTTGGAATTGAAGGATTCATTCGAGTCACCCCTCAGCTCCTTGAAGCTCTAGACCAAGAGGATCTTGGCTTCTGATTTTTTCACCCTCAAGCCTCCGAAGGCCTGTCGCCTGAGGCAGTCTTGCTTGCCCCTCTCACAAGTCTTCCATCTACCACCCTTTAATCCATTTACTGATGGAAGTTGGATCAAGACCTCCCTTGCTTTCTACATACCAGGCCCGGTTTCCTGAGTTAAAGCTCTATCTTCTTGAGTCTTTACCCATCCGATCACCCCATTAAAAAAATCGTGACATAAAACTGATGGGCGTTGGGCTCTGCTCCTGCAAGAAATCCAGGAGTGACTTATGACGCTAACAAATTGTTAAACAATCATGATAACTGACAACATATTGCTATCCATTTGTACCCTGTCACATCTTATTGAAGCCACTATCATCCATGTAGACAACATTACTAATGATAGCATAAAAAATATGACTGCAAATGAGTTGATATGTTTGTAATATTTGCACGACATTAGCTTATCTTGAATCAAAGTGTGATTGATTTTCCATTCTATAATCATCTCCTACCTTGCTTAAGATCGATTACTTGATTTGAAACAATTATAGGTGTGTTGCTTGCTTGAGATTTCTTTCTTAATTGTTCCATAGTTTGAAGAGTTTTATTTTCCTTTAAATGATGAGCATGAACCACATATTCTTGACCTGCTTTGGTTAAGTGATAGATTTTTTTCCCTGTAGAAGATTTCTTTATGATCATACAAGTATGGACTACCTAAAACCATTCCACATTCACTTAGTGGCACCACATCACGTGTTACCTCGTCCACAAACTTAGATGAAATTGAAAATTTTAATGTGCACTTCTTTGTTATGTGCATTTGATGATTGTTGTTTATCCATTTAAGTGTGTAAGGCTTATGATGCATATGTGTTTTTAATCCCAATTTCTTAACCAATTCCTATGAAATTAAGTTAGATTGAGATCCACTATCTATCAATGTGTCGAACTTAGTGTGCCTCATGATGACCCTTATGTGAAACAATTTACTTCTACAATCAAATCCTTCACCAATTTTACCTGTCATACCAATCAATGAGACTTTAGATTCATCACCTGAATTCAATCCCAAGTCTATTGGTCGTGTTGTTGTTGTAACTATTTGCCTCCCTTTCTTTTCCTTGAACCACTTTGGTCTCTTCTCGGGATGTAATTGCCAACAACGGTCCTCATCATTCCCCTCTTTATTGCAATGCTTCCAAGAGGGATTCTCTTCCTTTCTTGCCACTGAATTTTCCTTCTTACCAATCCACTTCCTTTTGTCATCTTTCTTTAAAGACGATTCCCCTGATACACCAACACCTGTTTTCCCTACTTCAATGTATGTCGCTTGAAAAAAAACCTCAACAAGATTAGTAGTCCAAACATGAATATAGTGTTTCGAATATGTGTAGGTAAACCTCCTATATACTATATAATAGTTTCTTGTGTATGTAAAGGAATATCTAACATCAATGCCATTTTTCGAAAGCCATATGTGTATTCTTGCATTTTTTGTACTTTTCTTAGTTTAAGAGCTTGTCATTCAATTAACGTTTTATCTTTATAACCCAAAGGATATAATTGCTTCCTAAGTGCAGAAATAAAACTTTTCCATGATGGAAATACATTACCCACTTGTTGCATTCCATTTTTCAACTTGCTTTGCCACCAGATGAGTGTTTTGCCTACAAGTCTAAGTGATGCCAACTTGATCTGAGTTGGCTCATCCTTGATTTGTTGCACACTGCAATAAACCTGCATCTTTCTTACCCAATTGTCAAGTCTCTCTGCATTAACTTCACCATCATACATGGGTAATTCAAATTTAACATCAATTTTTAGTAAAGGCACTTCATTCTTATGTTTATGGACATGTTTCTTTGCACTGTTTTTAGAACTTGAACTTGAAGAAGAAGGAGAAGAAGGAGGTGAAGATGGAGATGAAGGAGGAATTTGAGGAGGATCCTCTCCTTCTTCAGCTTTTCCCTTTGAATATTCACCCATATTTGGTCTCTTTCGTTCCAAGTAATCCTCATACAACACCTCCATCATCTCCGACATGGAGAAAATTTTTCGAAACTCTTTCTCATCCTGAGAAAGTCCCTCTTCTGATGCCATCTTCTTGCTTTGAGAAGTTCTTTTTCTCAATCCAATCAATGGATTCTCTTCAACAAGATCGCCCTCAAAAAGATGTATCTTTCCCCTGTTTAAGATGCAAACTCAAATCCAAACGTCAACTAGCTCTGATACCACTTGATCTGAAAAGATATTTTATACGACAATGGTTGAATTATTATGCATGTGTTAATTTACCATTTAGGAAATTGAATGAAGAGGAAGAATTATACAAGAAACATAAGATCCATATAAAATGTACATATCTGGAAATGAACATAAAGAAACACAAACCATAAACACCAATGTGATAACTGAGTTCGACAATCTCGCCTATGTCTTCGGGCCTTTGTCTCATTGGGTGAGGCTTTCTTATTTATGTTTGAATCTTTAAAAGTACATCATAGTAGTGCCAAAAAGGTTAAAAACTGATTTGGTCTTTTTCTACCATTTCTCTGGAACCCAAAAAAACTAACGACACTGAAATCAGATGATCAAAGCTCCCAGAAATGGCCTGCAAAGGTGTGCTCCTCAAAAGCTTCCCTTCATAAAAATGGATTTGGCTTGGAAAATCATCAGCATAAACCTGCTCTGAACCTCCTCCATGCCTTCAATAAGTCGTGGTTTATATATATTTGAAGTTGGTAACCATCTCCCAACTTCCCCCCAAGATTTGGCCTAAAAAAGGGCCCAATATCTCCCAAAAATGACCAAAAACTGTTGAATAATACCAATAAATCACTATTATAATGTATTAAAAACCCACCTTTTTTCACATAAATTGGGTACAATCCCCTTTCTTAGGG
This sequence comes from Picea engelmannii, assembly GCA_009831015.1. Lineage (NCBI taxonomy): Eukaryota > Viridiplantae > Streptophyta > Pinopsida > Pinales > Pinaceae > Picea > Picea engelmannii. The sequence continues at coordinate 99,742 of ML825341.1, read as the reverse complement.
CCCATGTTCACCTGGGTGCCTCCATGTGGCCCTATGCCATGCGTTGACCCCTTATCCCTTAGCTCTCGGTCGCATTGAAGGCCATGTGGCCTGGTGTTTACCGCTCCATGCGCCATACAGTGGTTAGACCCCCGATAGAGTAGCCCATGGTTAAACCCTTGGTCGGACCCCTAATAGAGTAGCCCATGGTTAGACCCCCGATAGAGTAGCCCGACCAACTGGGGCTTACCCCTACCTCCACGCTAACAACCAAAGATACAGGTCATATGCCTTAACCCACGTGATCGGGGCCAGGCTCCAAACTGATCCGCACCAACAAATCACCAGAGAACTAGGTTATATTGCATGATTATATGCCATGCACCAGGGGTTGGGGCTTATCCCCAGCCCTAACTCCCTCCATTTAAATTCCCTTATCACTTTAAATATTAAAAAGCCACTATACATATCAAGCAACACGATAAGCGGGCTGGCTAGCCCGACCCTACCAAGACATTCACCCATGCCAAGGTCGCAAATTCAAACCTCATGGAGTCCACAATTTTTCAATAAATATTAACCAACCAATGGATGCCACGTGGCAACCCATGTTTGGGCCACATGGCACCTCACCATTCACCAAATAAAATGCCATGTGTCAAATGCCCATTGGTGCACCTATCGGTCAAGATTTCAACCCAGTCACCTGCCACTGTACCTACCATGTGTCATACCCACCACGTCATCAGTATGGATGTGCCATGTGTCACCCTTGTAGTGGTGACACATGTCACTCCCTGATTGGTCCATGTATACCTGCCATGTCACTGTACGGTCATTTGCCACATGTCACCTCCAGACGCTGCCACATCATCTCCACTTGTACCTTGCCACATCATTTGTACGGTCGTACGCCCTGTACAGTCAGCTTCCACGTGGCATTGTATGTACTATACAGTTAGCATTTTTGCCCATTTGACCAAATGAACAGATCATGATATATGAAGCATACGATGTCCGTTTGAGCCCATTCAAGTTGCGTTGGGTTCATATCAACGAGGCCTATGCACACGTACATTTTGAATCCATTTTGAGAAATTTTATTTTTAGGCCTTTCTGAGCCCCATCAAGCTCCTGGATCACATTTTGGATCACTTCTAGAGGCTACTCCCTCTAGAAACACTAGGGTCAACTCCCCATAGTGTGTGACATCAAGGTAAACTCCCTTGAAATGTCCTCATGTTCTCTCCACATGGGACATGTCCTCATGTGCTCTCCACAAGGGACGTTGGGTTATCCCTTATCAAATAAGTGTCCTCATAGATCAACACACTTATCCCTTCTCGGATAAGACCAAAACCACTTATCCCTTCTCGGATAAGTGTCCCACTTATCCCTTCTCGAATAAGTGTCACAAATCAACTCAATTCAGTTCGCAGATGATTATGATCTGGAGAATGTTTTTCACACATGGAACTCCCATGTGGACTTCTAGAGGCTACTCCCTCTAGAAACACTAGGGTCAAATCCCCATAGTGTATGACATGAAGGTAAACTCCCTTGACATGTCCTCATGTGCTCTCCACATGGGACGTGTCCTCATGTGCTCTCCACAAGGGACGTTGGGCTATCCCTTATCGAATAAGCGTCCTCACATATCAACACACTTATCCCTTCTTGAATAATCCCAAACCCACTTATCCCTTCTCAGATAAGTGTCCTCATAGATAAAATAAAATCAGTCACAGAGGAGTACGATCTGGAAAATGTCTCAGGAAGCTACAAACATCATCACTCCCTCTCAGCGAGGGAGGAATTCTTTTCCACACCAAGTCTGTCACAGAAGTACCTGAACTTTATCCTAGTTTGGTAAGAACGACAACAACCTACTCATTTGTAGCAAGGTATTGCACCAATACTTCCTCTACACCATGTCTTGGAATAATAGTGGAATCTAGTACATGTCCAAATAAATCTGCAAGGATCTTGTGAAGCCACAGTGCTTTGCGGACTTCCACATTCAATGAAATGTACTCTGCTTATGTGGTGCTCAAGGCCACATAAGTCTATTTCCTACTACACCAGGAAACCATGGCCGATACCAAAGTGAATAAACACCCAGAGGTTCTCTTCCTATCTACTATGTTCCTTGCCCAATCAGAGTCAGTATGTCCCTGCAATCTCATTTCAATACTCGAAGTATATCTCAAACCATGTCCAATTGTGCCTCGCAGGTATCTCGACACATGCTTCGTAGCAATCCAATGTGTCTGTCTCCACTAACTCATAAATTGGCTAAGTGTACCCACTTCATAACAAATATCTGGTATGGTGTTAACCATATACATCAATGATCAAATTATCTATTTGTACAGAGTCGGATCAGTTTTGTCAGAATCGGAAGAAGACACACTTAGTTTCTTCAGATTTGTCACCATTGGTGTAGCCACGGGCTTCAATTTCATCATCCCAAACTTCTTTAATATCTCAACTGTGTACTTCCTCTAACTCAAGAAGATCTCATCAGTTCTCTTCCACGCCTATAGTCCCAAGAAGTAGTGCATCATACCAAGGTCCTTCATCTCAAACTCATAGGCCAACGCATATGTTGGCCCTCGACCAAGTTTTGAGGAAACCTTGGTCAGGTTTGACCACTTTTATTTTTCAACAGGATGGTCGAAGATGGAGCGCCCGAGCAGAGCTGAGATCATGGATCTCACTTATTGTGCAGGCTATGTGGACCTAGCAAGGGGTTCCTTAGGGTTTTTTTAATGGGTTATGGGATGTCGGCCCATGGGTTTACCCATGATTAGGCCTTATTGTAAAAGTATAAATAAGTGAGAATGTAATGTAGAAAAGAGAGAGGACGTAGAGCAAAGTCTAAGTGGCTAAGTGCAAGTAGTTTTGAGTTGCTTAGTGCAACATATTGTGTATGTAAGGCTCTGTGCTCAATAGAGAAGTTGGATTTGTGCCTTGACCTAGTTTTGGGAAGGAGTATCTGGTGCTCAGTGCGTATATCTCATGTTCGATGTGAAGCTTGGCTCTGTGGCTTAGTGCACAGGAGCAGATGAATGTAAGAGATTGAAGAATAATAAAGAAGATGAAGCAATTGGTGGACGTAGCCCCACACTGGGGTGAACCACATATATCTTGTGTCTCTGATTAGCTTTTTTCTTTCTTGGTTATGTTATGAATCTGCTCAATGCCTTAAGTGTTATGTATGAAAGATAGATATGTCATTGCTTAGTGATTTACTTGTGAATGAATGTTAGATCTAACTTAATGATATGTGCAAAGTGGTAGAAGTGCTTAATATTTATGGCTATTGCACCGATATATCTTAGGGTTTGTTCTGCAATGTTAATGAAGCTAAATAACTAATGTATATCATCTTCTAAGTGTTATTAAAGTCCTTTGTGAAGTGTTGTTATCACAGATCTGTGTCCCATATTGGTTACATACACCTGAGTCCTGTAACCCCCCTTGCCTCTACCTCGGGTGAGACTTCGCCTGCTTCGCAAGTGTTGTTGAAAGGGTTGGTATTTAGGGTTTTTTTGATGCGTTGTTGAAGTGTTGAACCCTGGGTCTACCCCTATGCCAACAAATGGTTCCATAGTCGGGACTGAAACTATGATTGTTGGGAACTGAAGTAAAGAAAAGAGAATCTTTGTGCATAGATCTATTGTTGTAGTGTGCAGTATTCTACTTGACTGGCGAAGCTCTGTGCTAAGAAAGAAACATGATCTGAAGAAAAGGGGTAAGATCTTAAAAGGGGTAACACTCTGTGCTTTGATAAGAGTAAGATAAGTAACAAATTTTGTTTCGAAAGCATGAATTTAAGTATGTTTAATAGATTTTTTCCTAGTCTGAAAGCTAGGGTGCAGTTGGAAGAAAGAGTTGATCTAAGTAAAGCTAATATAAATGAAGAAATATATGTTATTCATATGCATAGAAATAATTTTTGGACTAATAAGTGGATGCAGGAACCTAGAAAGAATTTTTGCAGATTGTAGGTCCAGCACTATGATCCTAGTGCGCAATACATAAGAGGATGGGGAACATATAAGAGAAAAAGAGGATTGACACTATGTTATAACTGCAGAAGACCGGGACATATTGCTAAGGAATTCCCTGATACATGTCCTATTTGTCTTTGTTGTAAAGTTGTTGTTCATGAAGTTGAGGATTGTCCAAGAATGATTGCTAAAGTTGAACAAATGAACATGAGACAAGAAAAAGAAAGTTAAGATACTAAGAGCAAGTTAGGAAGCCATAAAAAGAACAGATCAGAGAAAGTTCAGACTACATTAGTGTAGTTGAAAGAAATGATGGATATTCATAAAGATGTCAGTTTACCAGAGATCTTGAAAGTAAAACAGCGCATAAGTACAAGAATAGAGGACTTCAACATAGACTATGTCTTGGATGAAGAAACACAAGTAAATATTATGACAGAAGGAACTTGGGAAATTTTGGGAAAGCATGTTGTGGTACCTTCATTGGGAAGGATAGGCTTATTTAAGAGAAAGATGGTAACCTTATGTGGAAGAGTTACTAATGTACCTATTATTATCCATGGAACATCGACTAAAGAGGAATTTGAAGTCATTAAGTTTGTTGAGAACAATACCCCTTTCCCACTTTTTTTAGGAAAGACTTAGATTGAGAAGGATCAAATCAAAAGGAAAGTAGAGGAAGAAGCTATAGAAAATAAAAAGCAAGAACTAAGGGATTTCATGGCTAGAAAAATAGGCCGACTAATAGAAGAACGGGAAGATAAGTTGAAGCAACAGAAGGCAAGAGAACTAGCTATCGAGGTCGAAAGAATGCAAGAAGGTTTGAAGGACCTATATATGCAAGAAAGTAGAATACCCACCCTAGAATTAATAAGAGAATGGATATTAACTTCGAACCCTTTGAGAGCACATCAATAGTGTGAATTCACTACGCTAGGAGAAGATAAGAATAAGAATGGAAAGAGGAATCCCAAAGCAGTTAGAGAGACTCAGATCACAAGAAAGAAGGCAATGAATCTCAGTAAGAAGAAAGCCAAGTTGGAAAAGTTACAGGAAGTTACAGAGAACAAATGGAAGACTTCGCAAGAGGCAGGTTTTAAGGATTTGAAACTCACCAACACAGCAGGACCGCGCAGAATGGGACTTCACCCTGGCGAAGTTATATGACCATTAAAGGCACCCTAACCATTAGAACGACGCCCCAGAATGGCTAGGAAACACATTTATGAGAGAATGGACCGCGTTTGGGACATTGAGACCACACCATAAAAAACAGATTTGCATTGATGGAAACATGCCTACCCATTGGAATAATTTGTTATGACGCTCACTTATTTAACCCGTCGAATGTTGTGTCGGGACAACTTTTTACCACCCGTGACTATATGAGACATTGATTGTGTATTGAGTTGTGTTATCTAAATCTAGACCTCATCTTCTATTTGTTTACCCTGCCTGTCTATTTAAAAGTAAGAATGTCGGGCGAACCTAGTGCATTAGAGAAGTCTGTCGAGGAGATCCTCATGAAGATAATGGCCGACAAACAATTTTCTGAAGGAGTACAGGTGTCGTCGACCAGGGGACTATAGGTTTCCCCTTCGACTGGACAATGTTCTGGCCATGTCAACCTCGTGACTGAGTAGCGAAGTAAGCATCGCAACGATCTGGCTAATGCGAAGAATATCCCATCAATCTTACCAGATTATATGCCACCTTTGGTTGGCGCAGTTAACCGTGATAGCATCCCACGAGACTTCAAGTACACTTTGATCACCGTGTACATCCCGAAAGGAATACACATAGTTGGGAGTCAGTTGGGACAGATCCCATTACTGAAGAACAACGACTTCAACATTGGAGATAGAAAGAACTATGCTATGCTCACACCCCACTGATATTTGACAAACACAACTGGGAAGAAGCCTCACCTGGTCTCCCAGCCATGGATTAAGGAGTTGGCGCATTCCACTATATTAAATGTGATGAAGATTCCCCATTTTAGTCATCACCAGAAGGTTAACACTTGTGTTAAACTCCTCTTGTCGTGCTACCATGGCGGATACATGTGGCTCGACTGACGGATTACTGTGGATCCGGCGTTGATCCACTTGATTACAAGATTAAGCATGCAAGGACACGACACTCATCAGTTTTACCCAAGGAAGGCCTCGGACCGCTCCCTGGCACAGTGCATCAAGGAGGCTTATGGCGAAGTTGAAAAGGGAAAGAGAGGCTACAAGGTAGCCTCTATCTAGGATGGTGCAGTGCACCTCACTTGCCAACTCATAGCTAGAAATATTGTGAGAAAGAACTGCCCCACACAGGTCATTGGGTTCGTGGTGGACCTCGCAGGAAAATGTGTGGAGGGCATGTAGATGAATTGGGCGAGCTACCTCGTCAATGAACTCGAGAAATACTATCGTGAAGCTCAAGATCAGGGTTACGAATTCCACTTCAGTTGGTTGATCATGTTGATCACATTTGTCACTTGGAAAATGCCTGGAGGAGACACATTCTCGTAGATCGAACCATCAGAGTCGTTGGCCGCTAGGTTCTCCACCTTATGGTACACCAACGACATGTCGAAGAAATGGCATTCCAACGTTGCATTCCATGCATATTATCAGCAACGGAAGGTTTCCATCGAGTCATTCCCATGCATGACACCACACACCCTACACCATTACAGACCGATAGCCAAGTTCCGCGTAGATCTGCATTTTATCTATATCACTGCACGCAAAGATGAGAGCAAGGAAGAGTTACAATCATATTACAAACTGACAAATGAAGACATGGATCAGATCATGAAGGAGTGGCCAGAGAAATTTTAGACACTTGTCGTTGATGCAGAACTCTCTGACACTAATATCATAGGAAGCCCCTTGGTCACCCAGTTCGAGCATGTCGGACAATCCAGTGGGATGAAGAAAAAGAAGAAAGACGAAGTCTAGAATATAGATACTAATGAGGAGGAAAATGCCTCTAAAGAAAATGGATCTGGCTCACTAGGAGGAGGAGATGAAGAAAATGGACAAGGAGGAGGGGACGAAGGAGAAAAACAAGTAGAAGGTGAAGCTACACCACTGAAATATCCCCCTCCCGAAACAATAACACCGCAGAAGAGGAATGTTTCTCCGCATAAACCTTTGGAAAGAAAGAAGATGCACGCTAGTAAGCCCCAACTATAGGCCATGCTCACGGAGGACGACATCAACTTGGTTTGTGAAGCGATAGAGGATGCTTTCGAAGATCTCTTGCAGAGATATGCAGTGAAGCAGGAGGAGATGTATGGAAGGGTCGAAAAGGAACTGAAGGAACTACAACAAGATATTCAATCAATCCGTGCAGTACCTACTGTGCCTTCCTCATCAGAAACTGCAGAATTGGGGCATGAACCAATCCAATTGAGAACACTTGCAGATGTGACCAAGGCTTGACTTAAGAAAATACAGGAAGAAAAGGAGAAGGCAACAAAAGCCCTGAAGCAAGAGAAGGATGAAGCCTTAGAACAATTACGCATAGCATGGTACTGTGTAACCACTTATGAAAATCGAAGAGAGTTTCAGGCAATGATCGAGGAGGACAAACAGAAGCTACAAAGAGCATCCAGCAGCTTCAAATAAGGATAACAGAGTTGGAGATCCAAGCAGTACCGAGCACTCTGCAAGAGGTGTGTGATAAAAGGGAAGAAGCCATCAAGAACGCAGTAATAAGGATCAGGGCCCTTGCCTCAGAATGAAAACAACTGAGCGATAATAATGCGTAGACTTATGAATGCCTCACAGAAGATCTAGAGCTAAGGAAGTTGGAAGAAAATATACAGGAGGCGCAGTAGCAGGAATCCTTCGTGCAAGCACAAATGAAGCTACTCACTGCAGTCGAGAGAATAAAAATATCACAAGAGAAGCGTGCAGTCCAGCAACAGATTACTGCCATCCAGGGCAGAATAATGGAAGTCGTGCAGAAACTACAACCTGTGTAGGATGAACCCTGCAAGGTGTTTGAATAAATTAAAGGACAAGGCTCGCAATTGGACCAAGTGGTTGCGACAGTAGAGAAGCACCTGGAAGGGCATGTTACAGAACAATTGATCCAAGAGCTGACTGAACAGGAGGCTCAGGTGAAGCAGCAAGTCGAGGTAGCTCGAGTTAATCTCAAGGCCTTCAAAGCGACATTGACCAAACATGAGTGACTTGGGACACATCACAGGTGAGTGTTGGGGGCATGTTGGCCCTCGACCAAGTTTTGAGGAAACCTTGGTCAAGTTTGACCACTTTTTGGACTTTGACAGGCTGGTGGAAGATGGAGCGCCCAGGAAAAGCTGAGATTGTGGATCTCACTTGTTTTGCGGGCTATATGGATCCAACAAGGGGTTCCTTAGGGTTTTTGTAATGGGTTATGGAATGTCGGCCCATGGGTTTACCCATGATTAGGCCTTATTGTAAAAGTATAAATAAGTGAGAATGTAATGTAGAAAAGAGAGAGTACGGAGAGCGAAGTCTGAGTGGCTAAGTGCAAGTAGTTATGAGTTGCTTAGTGCAACAGATTGTGTATGTAAGGCGCTGTGCTCGATAGAGAAGTTGGCTTTATTCTTTGACCTAGTTTTGGGAAGGAGGATCTGGTGGTCAGTGCACAGATCTCTTGTCCGATGTGAAGCTTGGCTCTGTAGCTTAGTGCATAGGAGCAGATGAATGTAAGAGATTGAAGAATAATAAATAAGACGAAGCAGTTGGTGGGCGTAGCCCCACACTGGGGTGAACCACATATATCTTGTGTGTCTGATTAGCTTTGTTCTTTGTTGGTTATGTTATGAATCTGCTCAATGCCTTAAGTGTTATGTATGATAGATAGATCTATTGTTGCTTAGTGCTTTACTTGTGAATGAATGATAGATCTAACTTAATGCTATGTGAAAAGTGGTAGAAGTGCTTAATATTTATGGTTACTACATCGATCTATCTTAGGGTTTGTTATGCAATGGTAATGAAGCTAAAGAAATAATGTATATCATCTTCTAAGTGTTATTAAAGTCCTTTGTGAAGTGTTGTTATCATAGATCTGTGTCCCAGCTTGGTTACAGGCACCTAAGTCCTGTAACCCCCCTGCCTCTACCTTGGGTGAGACTTCGCCTACTTTGCAGGTGTTGCTGAAAGGGTCGGTAGTTAGGTTTTTTTTGGTACGTTGTTGAACCGTTGAACCCTGGGTCTGCCCTATGCCAACAACATACTTGCATTCAATAATAAGGCTCTATGTGCCGGTAAGGAATAAATCATCAACGCAGAGAACCAAAATCAAGGACTCACCATTAATAGTCTTATAGTACGGGATGGGATCGACAACACTTTTGTTGAATCCAAAACTCATTAGGTGTCCATCAATCCTCGCATACTAAGCTTGAGGTGCCTTCTTGAGTCCATATAGGGCCTTATTCAACCTGCACACATTAGACTCCTTCTCATGTATCATGAAACCATATGGATCCTCGATGTATATTTCTTCCTCAATCTCTCCATTGAGAAATTTCTTCTTTGCATCCATCTGATGTACTTTCCAACCCATGGATGTTGCAGGGGAAATAATCATCTGGATAGAAGTGTATTGAGAAACAGGAGCAAATGTCTCCTCATAATCTATTGCCTCCACCTAAGAGAATCCTCTAGCAACAAATATCATTTTTTGCCTCTCGATCCTCCCGTCAACTATGTGTTTGATGTTATAGATCCATTTGGAAGTCACTACATACTTCCCCTAAGGTCTCGGAACAATATCCCACACATTATTCTTCATGATTAATTGATACTCCTCCATCATGACATCTCTCCATACTGGATGAATAGTTTCTTCCTCGTAACAGGAAGGCTCAAAATGAATGATGTGGCTCATAGTTGTGGCATAACATGAATATCTCTTAGGTCTCTTGCTCACTCGAAAGGTACCATGAGGATTTGCATGTACTTATTCCTCCTGCAGAGTCTGATGAGCCCATGTAGGTCTCTTCTGACCTATTGCAATATCTTTGGAAACGTTAACTGGAGCTACATGATCAACAATACCAATTTGATCAAAAGGCTCAATTGTCTCCCTCTGAAAGGTAATTTCATCTTGGACCATATTTTACATATAGAGGTTTCCTCATGAAATCAGTGTCTAAGACATATCGAGGTCCCCTCATGGAACTAATGTCTCACAAGATATATCATGGTTTCCTTGTGAAACCAATGTCTTGGTTCCTTCATCTTACCATCTGAGGCACGTCAGGATGAAGTCTACATTCCCCCATACTAGTCCATAAAGGACCCTCCGAGGAGAATGTCTCATGATGTTTCCTCAAACATCAACACTCCCTCTAGAGTTGGAGGTGACTCCTCCTCTATCTCTGCTCCCTATGACACCAAAGGTAGCTCTTCCTCATTCTTCAGGGGTAACTCAATCTTTGATACCTATGGATGTAGTACAACCTCCTCTACTTGGAAACATCACCATAGTTGTGCTACAGTCGGTATTAATTAGTTGTATCCATGATCACTAGAACTGTCTCTATTATTTGGTATGGTCTCGTCCTGGGAGGTACATTGCTCCTAGAGATTTCATGTCTCTGAGCATCATGTCTAGCAATGTCTCTGCTTGATATCATGTTGGAAGATATTTCCCTCCATGTATGCCTCTTATGACTCTCATTATGGCTCCTTCTTAGAGTTATTAATTGTGACCTTCCCAGAACAAGAAACAATAACAACAAAAAGCATCTCCTTGAGGAGATCAATTTATCTTGTGTACAACTATATACAGTGACCCTCCAAATGATATGTATTCTACTATGACTGACAAACATCCATCATATACTCAATGTCATATGGCTACCAACATAGATCCATCATATACTCGATGTCATACGACTAACCATGTTGATTTTCTAGTGTTAAATTAGACAAGCACAATTTTCTGCAAGTGGTAATTACTTCCAATGATATACAATATTACTTTAGTAAACACTACGACATCACTAAGTAACTCAGAAAATTTCAACTTGTTAGTCTCTTTCTTAGATCACTTATCCCACGTGTGAGAGATAAAAAATATGTGTGTCTATTTTTGTGTCTTTCAAGTGTCTTTTTATAGGAATATTAGATTGATCCAAAAAGACACGTCTCTTTGAAAATTAAATTTAAAATCAACTTTAATTTTCTTTATTATAAATAGTTGGAGAATACCTCTTGTGACTACCCAAAGATTAATTTGGTTATAATATGTCTACATAGTATTTGACTTTGTTAAATTTTCCCTCCATAATTCATGCTATTCTTTGCATAAATATAGGAAGAAGTAAATATGCAGTACATTCCTTATATTTAGGTAATTAGACATTTTTACTAGAAATTACTACCCACCATAATTTATGAAATTCTTTCAATAGTTTAGGTAGGAGTAAAAATTAAATATGTTGTCCATAAAGATTGTAACAACCCCATAAATTTAATACTCCCAAGATTTTACTCTACTCTCATTTTCTTGGGCCTTCCTGTGAAGGATTCAAGCCCAATCTCGCTCTGATACCATGTTGTTTTTCTTCAAATGAGATATGATCGATATATTATTACAATGATGAGTGTTCCATATATAGGGAACATATGTTGACCATCCATGAAAGGATGCGCCCCTTGGATAATCAATAAATATTTATTATTATCATTTACTTATTATATATAATATTTAATAATCAATAATTATATTATTAATTATTAATCTAAGAGAATGTCTTCCCGATGTTGTCCAAACATCAACAGTTCTGGTGCCTAAATTTTTACTCGATTTTGATAGCATATCGATAGGAAACTCCCAGTGATGAGATTTCCAGAAACTTCATTTCAGTTTGCATGTATCTGTGTAGAGACCCACGGTATTTCAAAACCAAATATCACTCAGAATATTTGATACCCAGCTTTATGCACAAGGTATGGAAGGTATTGGTGAAATATGGCATTGCTTGGCCCCTCTCTTGACACAGCATGGTCCATCTCATGTATTGGTCATCATAGTTACCAACAGGGTAATATTGTTCCTTGACCGCATCTATAAAAAAATCCCAAGTGGGTTCGGCCCCATATTATCCATACTCCTCTGTGGAACTTTTCTCCCAGTAATTTTCCTACCAATGTTTGACACGGGGGAGAGATTTAAGGAGTGTGAAGGTGATAGTTTCCCTGTGGGAACAATTGTGAATAGAGAAATAACCTTCTAGAATATTTAACCATTTTTCTAGGGCATTTGCATCTATCTGTCCTTTAAATACGGGAATATAAAAATTAACTAGTACCTTGAAAGGAGAGGTGCCTCCAAAGTGGTTGCTTGATGAATATGCACTGGTTGTTATCGACATGCGTTGAAGGATGTGGGAAAAATTCTCGATCATTTTGTCCCTCTGTCGCGTGAGAGATTTCTCAAGCAACAAATTAATAGAATCGACTGATCTGTCGTTTTTATTTTCTTCCACCATGGAGGGTTTCTTGGGAATGCAGGAACGATTTTCCTCAAGAGAGAAAATATTGAGATCCAGCTTTCTATACTTGGACCTCGTCGGGGACATGCACTGAAAAAAAACAATCAAGAGCAGCCTGCTCTGATACCACTGATCCAGATTATTTTCAACACGAAATGAGAGTGGAGATATATTAAAAAAATGTACAGATATATATCATATATCCAATAATATTATAGAAATATATTAGAGATGCAACCATAAACACAGAGATATAGTAATATACAATTTCCATTAATGAGTGAAATGTACAACATTGTATAAATACAGAGTGAAATACTCACTAGAATGGTGGCAGCTTATCTCTAAGAAGATATGTGATGGCTACTCGCATTCGCAAGAAGATGATTGTTACAATGAGACTCCAAAGGCCTTTTTAACATAAATAAAATCCAAAACCCTAACCCCGGAAGATGAAAAGTCAACAGTTTTGTGGACCCTGTTTTGGATAGTTTGATGTATCAACTTCCTGGGGGCGTAAATTTGGCGTACGGTCTTAGTTTGGGGTGCACGATAGCTCGTTGGAATGGTATCATCGAGGAGATTTGTTTTGGGGGCTCAATCATAGCCTTAGATTATCTTTGAGGTTATTTATCCCAAAAAAACTTCATTTAGGCCCTCAAAATAGCCCTAGAAATTTAGGAACCGAAAATTTACTAAAAAAGTAATTGCCATAATATTTTTTTGAGCCAATTGGAATAAGTGGGTGGCCACCGACATCCACCTGGATCAATTGAATTTGTTTTTCATTTTCCTTGAAAATTGTTGACAAGATACACATTTTCTTGTGGTAGCATATGAGTCTTTAAAACCTAATGGCCAATAAAATCCAGCTCTTATTATTTTATGGGTCGTAGCAATGGGCACAAAATGTCCACCACATATACCTTCATGGAATTATATCATCAATTATTGAGCTCTTTTTTCATCAATGCACCTTAACAATATGCCATCATAGTTCCTTCTGAACAATACATCAACAATCAATACATATTGATTTGACTTCATTTTCAATGTTCTTCGCTCCTTTAGGTTCATGGTGACTGGAAATTGCCTGGACCTTAAGTAAAATATAATATCTCTATACCATTCTAAAACAACCATAGGTTCTCCAACAGAAATCGAAATTACTCCATCCAAAGAATAACCCTTCACAATGAGCTTACACAGACCTGGTCGTTTCACTACTTTTAAAGGCTTAATTTCAATGTCATATTCTTGAATCTTTTCCAACCAATTTTCTCATTTTCCTTCCCTCGATTGTTAATTTAAAAGAATATTCACAGGAGAGGATGGAACATATGAAAATACATGGGAATTTAATATGTAATTTCGAAAGTGTGCCACTTATTTTACAACAGACAAGGCTTGTTTATCCAATTTTGAATATCTTAATTCATAATAATGGAAGGTCTTTCTCATGAAACTAATTGGAAATTATTCACCCTTGGAATTTCTTTGGGTAAGAATAGATGCCATGACAGTTTATGTTGCAAATGAATAATGATGAAGTCTCTTTGGAAGTATGGACTAATGAGGACTGGGGATGTAGTGATTTTTTTTTATATTACTAAAATCTTCTTGCGTATTTGAGGTCCATTCAAACCTTTGATCCTTTTTCAACAATAAATTGATCGGCTTCACAATACTTGCATAGTCAGGGACAAACCTTTGTACAGAGTTAATTTTTCCAAAAAATGATTGGACTTCCTTTTTGGATGATGGAGGGTCGAGTTCATTTATAGCTTTAACTGTCTTGGGATCAATATAAATTCCTTATTTGCACACAATATGGGCAATAATTTTCCTTTACTTACAACAAATAAACACTTTTTTGGATTCAAAGAAAATCCATATAATCTACATATATCAAAAACTTTCCTCAAGTGATTAATGTGATCACTCCTAGTTTTTTAACATACCATTAAATCATCTTGGTAATCTACCATGAATTTTCCTATAAAACCCTCAAATGCATGATCCATAGCCCTTTGAAATGTAGCTCTAGCATTAGTTTAACCAAAGGGAATCCGAGCATATGCATATGTTTCCCAGGGTGTTTTGAAGGTTGTCTTTGCTTTGTCTTCTTATGCAACCAAGACTTGATTATACCCGGAAAAACCATCTAACATGGACATGCAAGCTGATCCTATGACTTGTTGGAGGAGAAATTCCATGTTAGGAAAAGGATAATTATCTTTTACACATTATTTATTAATATCCCTGAAGTCTACACACATCTGAATCTCCCCAGTATTTTTTCTCACAACCACCAGATTTGAGAGCCAATCAAAATGTCTGATGGGGTATATTATCCTAGCTTTCTTTAAATTTTCCAATTCAACCTTTACTAGTGGCTTCAATTTGGGGTTCATCATCCTTATATTTTTCTTGACAGGCTTTGTTCCTTCTCTCAATGGAATAATGTGTTGAAATATTGGTTTTTCATATGTCTTCAAATCATGATAACTTCAGGTGAACACATCAAGATATTCTTTAAAAAGTGTGACATATTGATCAACTTCATCAACTGTGCAATCAACTCCCAAGTTGACATATTTTAGGGAAATATCAGTCCCAATATTAATATTTGTTGTTTCTTGGAATTTTCAGACCGATACTTCTTCCAGAAGATTTTTATCATTATCATCTTTTGTAAAAAAGGACTCATACTGAATAAAATTCTTCGGAACATCAACGTTATCATTATCCTCATCTTCATCATCATTTACCCAAAAAAAAATAATAGTTCAGCATCATTCTCAAACACTTGTAAATACTCATGATTGTCAGGTATATAAGGTCAGAATGCTCTTTTTACATGAAAAAATGTTTTTCTCTAAAAATCATCTGGGTTCGACAGTGAAGTCGTCAAAGCTAATGAATCTACCTTCTGATTTTTATCCCTTGGGATGAAAGAAATGTTAAAAGAGCTAAAATATTCCATCAATTCATTAACTTTTTTGAAATATAATTTGAGTCTTTGTTTCTTAATCTTATATCTCTGGGTAACTTGATTTATTACCAACTTGGAATCGCCAGTTACAATCAAATGTTCTATCTTCATTTCTTGTGCAAGTATCATTCCTTGAATCAAAGACTCATATTCCACCTCATTATTTGTGCATGCAAATTGAAGTCTGACAGCATGTGGGTGCACAATCTTTTCTGGTTTATAATTACAATTACAAATCCACTCTGTTAACTTGATCAGGCTCGATCAAATGAAATCCTCCAGTAACCCTTAAAATAATTATCTTGTTTTTCCATGTCCTCAATTTGCTCCATGTCTAGGATAGCATAATTTCCCAACCCAACGTCTATATAATCTTCCACTAACTCATTATCCTTCTTTTTTAAGGAAAAAGGCCTCCTGGGTTTGCGAGGAACCTTGATCATTGTTCCATATTTATCTGGAAACATCATGCAACTTCCATCATTCATTGTATAGCCTACAATCATAGAGGACCAATCTCTTCCTAGGAGAACTCCTTATGTAGGAGGAAGATCCACCACCACAATATTAAAAATTGTAATAATATGAGGAACAATAGTGATCCAAGCATACAAATATTTGATTTATCTGTAAGCTGTCACATGCTTGGAATCAATTGCATAAATTATTTCACTTGTTTCATAATACTTGGTGTAGCTCATACTCAGTGCCTCCATTACTGCCAATGGTATGATATTATTTGTCGCGCCAGTGTCAACTAGACAGTTGTGGAGTGCAACATCATGGTTCTCAATTGAAATATCTAAGGGTGGAAATTTACCTCTCCACTTGATTGTTGATGTGTTTTGGCTTTGCTTTGGACTTGTGACAATGACTTCCATTCTTCCAACTGGGTCATCCAACAATTTCAAAATATTTTCCCTCTATTGAGGGATCTTCACCACTTATGTGAAGGGAAGAGTAATCCTCAGCTTACTCAAATCCTCTACAAATTTATACTTCATCTGGGGAGGGTTTGATATTAGATGTTTCTTTTTTCCTCCAATGTTACTTATCACATTTTTATTGGCCACTTTCTCATTCCCATTTTATTTATCTTTTTCTTTATTTTTTTCCTTTTCCTTTCCAGATTCATATTTATTTTTGGACTTATTTACAAATTCTCGTGTTTGGGAAACATTCTCTTGCAAGTAAGGATCATTATCGCCTTCTTCAAATATATACATGGACGTATCGCATCCATCCGTCTGTACAGGTTCGAAATTTTCCTTAGGTAAATAATCATTTTCTTGCTCAACTATTGGTTCATCATATACTTCATCAACATAGTTACCAACTTAATGAGAATAGTGACCTCAAAACGAGAACTCTAGCCCTTAAAACCCATATTTTTGCATAACAAACATGAAAATCAACCCCCAAATCAAAAAGCGATGCTACCGGTAGCACCATTTTTTGTAACCGGGTCAAAATTACAACTTTTTTCAAGCATGGGCTTAAATGATCAAATGGCTTCTCAAACAAACTTTAAAATCAACCCCCAAATCAAAAAGTGGTGCTACCGGTAGCACCATTTTTTATAATCGAGTTAAAAATACAACTTTTTTCAAGCATGGACTTAAAGGATAAAATGGTTGCTAAAAACAAAATCTAAAATCAACCCCCAAATCAAAACGTGGTGATACCGATAGCACCAATTTTTCTGATCGGGTCAAAATTACAACTTTTTTCAATCATGGCCTTAAAACATAAAATAGTTGCTTAGAAAAACCTTAAAATCAACACGTAAATAAAAACATGACGCTACCTAAAGCAAAATATTTTTTCTAAACATTACAATTACAGCTAATTACGACCTAATTCAAACTGTGGCCTTGACAACAAATCCCTACACAAATAAAAAACCCAAAATTACATCATAAATGGTCCCTTGAAAATTTATTTAATAACTTCTTTTTTTTTTACTTAGATTTATATTAAAAGTAAATAAAGAGAAAAGATAAAATCTTCACAAATATATATTTTTTAATGAAGACAAAAACACATTTAAAACAATATATTCAAAATCCAAATTAAAAAAAAAAAACAACAAAACTTAACAAAATGGTGAAAACCAAAGAAAAACTAAAAAGAAATGAAAAATAAAATAAAATTTGACCAGAAAACAATAATTTAAAACAAAAATACATTTTTTTATTAAAAAAAAAACAAAAAATTCCTTCAAACTTATAAAAAAATATAAAAAAATGTGAAAACAAAACTAAAAAAACAACCAAAATTCAATAAAATATTTTTAAAAAACATCTAAAATAAAACATCTCGTGCAAAATTAAATTAAAACACCTTAAAAACTAAATATTTTTCATAAATTGAAAAAAAAAATCACATTTATATAAAACATTAT
>ML825341.1:68797-80109 GCA_009831015.1 Picea engelmannii | reverse complement strand
GATAGTCTCCATGGCAATGAAAACAATGTCATCCAATAGAACACAATTGTGTCTATTCATAGTAGTATATAACTAATATCCAGTGGTACACAACCACTCTTAGTATCACACTACTACTAACCAATGAAATACAATCACTACCAGTGGATCACATCCACAACAATAGCATACAACTATCATCCAGAGACATACAGTCTCTACATTAACAATCATATCATATGATATAAACCTGCATAACACTATCATGACACAAACCGAGTCATATAGTCCATTCTTCCACTCACATCTGTCATATATGGAAGAGAATCTTCCCTCATAAACTAAAACACCAGCCATGGGCTATCTGGACTATTCTTCCCAAGTATAGAAGAATAATTGTCCCTGATTTCTGAGCCTGGACCATTCACCTAACTGGGTCATTCCTCCAGAACTAATCATAGTGCAACCTGGAGAGAATAAGTCTACCCTAGGGAATGTCTATCCCTGATTGTTGAACCTGGACCATTCACCTAACTAGGCCATTCCTCCAACACTAATCACATTTCAACCTGAAGAGAATGATTTTTCCCTAGGGAATGACTATCCAGACCATTTTCTATGGAAATGACTTTCTTGCACCAACCTCCAAAATGGACCATTCTCCGAAACTTCTCACAACTATGAAATTCGAAAGAATGACTGCCCGACAAGGTGGACCATTCTACTTGACCACTACTCATAGTGACTACCAAGAAGAATGATTGTCCTAGACCATTCCCCCACACTCGCCACAACGGGAATCGTTGTCTATGGTACATCAACAATCTATTGGACCATTTTCATTCCGAAAGTGATTGTCCGATCTAGACCATTTTACGAATTAGAAAATACATGTCCGTCAGAAATATTGGACCACTTTCTGGAATGGAAAGGAACTGTCCAACCTAGACCATTTTCCAAACTGGAAAATGATTGTCCATAAATCAATAAAATATAAGTTCTCTCTCCCAACCTGGGAGTAATCACTTCCTTTTTCAATAAGGAATCTGTCTCCATGATCCCCAGCTTGTCCCTTAAGTACACAAAATTTTCATCTTGGATAGAGGCTTTAAAAAAATATACGTTATCTACTCATCTTTGGAGATATATTGGAGAACCACTTCTCCCCTCTGGACTCTATCATGGAGAAAATAATAGTCGATCTCAATGTGCTTCGACCTGTCATGGAACACTAGGTTCTCTGAAATCTTCACACAGCTCCGACCATCACAATATATTACGGTCGAATTCAACACTTGATCAGATAGTCCAAAAACCAACTTAGAGAGCCACACTTCTTCCATAAAAGCATCGCAAGCTTCAATATACTCTACTTTTGCAGTGTTGAGTGCATCAGACTTTTGTTTCCTACTAGCCGATGACATTGTGGCAAAGCTCAAACTGAAATATATCCAGGTATCACTTATCTTTTCTTCTGCACTCCCTACTCAATATGAATCAATAAATCCATGCAGTTTGAATATCATAACTCAAACATCCCATGAAAAAATTTCAATGCATACTTTTCAATTTTTCAAATCCTATGGCTAGGTTCCACCTAGAACTATTTTCATAGTAAATAAAATATATGGCTGAGTATTCTCCAAAAACATTAATGAGCCATTCAATTGTGGGACGGGTCTATTGGATTAGAGTCTCTCAATTTATTCATATCTTTCATAATGGGAATTTGTCATGGATTTTCAATCTATCATCCCGGACTACTGAAGAACCATCCTGATACACTTTCTCTGTCATAGGAAGTTTTCTCCACGCTTTTGTTGTACATGAGATGCTCTGCATAAAGTTACTTGGATCCATACAAGGTCTTATTCCATTTGCATACATGGGTCTCTTTCTGGTATACCTGAAAACCTTGATATTTCTCTACATAAGCTTCTTCCTCAATTTCTCTATTGGAAAGAACACCCTTTTACATCCAAATATTGTAAACTTCAACCCATGGATACTGCAGGAGATATAATGGCTCATGTAGAGGTATGTCTGGTTATTGGAACAAGTTGTCATCGTAGTCTTCTCACTCCTTCTGGGAGAACCCTCTAGCCCTGAGTATCGCCTTCTATATATCAATGCTTCAAAATTTCTCACATACATTGTTCTTCATCACAACTTCCTTCCATTCCTTTTGCTTGAATACTTCTAGTGGTTTCAAAATGGTTCAATTGGTTGTTCTGAAATTTCTTTATTTCTTGGAGTCTTCATGTTCTTCCTCATGTTTCTCTTCAATGTTGGGGTCCATGCAGTCTTCTATAGATTCCATGCCCTTCCTTCCTGAAGATTCTAACTTCTTCATTTCATCATAGGAATATAGATGTAGATGGATAACCAAGGATACTTAAGGCTTCTTTTCGAAGAAGACTTCTTCTAGAGTCAAATTGAACACGTGTTGCTTATCATGGCTGCTATTTTAAATGGGGAACATGGACATATACTTTATAATCTTCATAGATTCTTCAATGGGTCATATCATTTAGGATTAGCACCCTCCTAATCCTGGATTCATGCATGAATAAATGCTCTTCTTTTGGAATTCTACAATCAACTCCCTCGATCTAAGGGAGTCCATGCTTCTGTCTACATCCTTATTGATTTCTACAAAGTGTCACAAGTCTTATTCTAGTTTCCTCTCAAGATTAATGACTTCTTTGTGGTCTGACTCCTTCTGGGTCTTCTTCAATTTTGATTATAATTTCTTCCTATGTGACAGTTGTTACTTATATAATAGATTCCTCAAGAATTTGTCACCAAATATTGTCAACGTACTTCATCTTTTTCATGTACATTACTTGACTTGTAGTCATCGTAATAGCAATCCTTATCTTTTTATTATTCCATATGTATTGTTTCACTGACCATGTTATCTTCTAATAAATAGATACACGTGATATGTACAGGAACTATGTAAACATGGTATGTACAAGACCTATGTTACAGAAGAATATTGTTACCTTGACTAGAATAAGAAGTTTGCTTCATCTTGCTTAACTTTCTTTTAGGGTTCCTTTTCTTCGACAATTGTTGCTTCATGTGTTTCCTTCCTTTTCTTTAACTCGAGACAATGGTTCATCTAGTGGCCATATTTTAGACAGTTTAAGCATTGTATTTTTGACATATCCTTTTCTTGATTTGGTTTCTTCCTTGAACCAAACTTCTTCTTATTTCTGAATTTATTGAACTTTGTTGTGTATGCTTGATCATCATCTTTATTTTGGGATTTCTCTTTTGCACTAATCCTTGATTCTTCTTGTGCACAATAAGTCCAAAGTTCTTCAAATGTGGGATACTCCGTTCTTGTGTTCATGCTTGTGGCAAATGCATCCCATGTCTTGGGAAGACCATTGAGTACGATATTTACTAGTTCCTTTTCTGAAATGATTTCCTCAATAGCTTGTAGTTGATCTCTTAGTTAAGATATTTTTAGAAAGTATGATGTTATGTTGTCATCATCATTCATTTTCATGTCAGAGAGCTCATTCTTCAGACTCATCACTTGCCCAATATTTCTGACTGAGAAGAGGTTAGTTAGGGCATTGTACATATTCTTAGATGAGTCAAGATGAGCGATGTAAGGTATCAAGTGGTATTTTACAGAGTCCACTATGATACTCATAGCGTTTATGTCATTTTCTTTGAACTTATCCATAACTGCAACATTATGAGGTTCCTTCTCTTTTCCTGCTTCAAAGTGTGGTTTCGTGATCTTTCCTTTCATGATATCCAACACTTTATTATTGGCAAGGATGAGGTCAATCCTTGTCTTCCATGCTCTGAAGTTAGAATCCCCTTCTAACTTGCCTTATGACTTCATAGAGTAATTCATGACTGCTTTGACTTGGTCAACCTTTGACTTTTCCCAAAAACTCAAACTTGATGTCTTGGCTTGCTGAGAGTACCAGGAGGTGTATTAGGCTAGGGCACACTAGGATGTCAAGGAATTAGGTCAAACACTTCATCATAAGTTCTCGAACACATGGATTAGGGTTTGTTGCAGCTACATAATCAGAAAACCTAGTTGCAACTATAACTGGTGCCACAACGAGCTTAAAAAATAACTTCCCAATCTATCTTCCAGTGGTTAGACTATCTGAAGATAGTGTGGGCCCATAACCTATTAGAAAAAATAGGTGTACTCATTTCACCATAGCCAATATATCAATATTGTCACCCAACCATAGGCACAAAGGCCACCCCTGAGCACCTTAACCTTGACAGACAGAATAATTTTGGAAGCAATCCAATAGCCAACCAAGGTAGCGCACCAAGCAAGAATAACCAAATACCAAGCAGAAAGTCAAAACCATAACTAAGAGAAAGTCCAACCAAAATCCAAAATACCAGTTGCAGCAGCTGCAGCTACACTCCCTCTCCAAACTTGCACACCACTAATCTTATGCAGTTGTGAGAGTGAGAGTGACAAATGAGCTCTAGCGCCCTCTATTTATACTTATCTATCTCACTTCATTGGGTTGACTTCTCTTTCTAGAGGCTAATAACTCAATCATAAATATTCTCTTGAGTTGACTTGTCTCTTAGGGTTATTATACAACATTTTAGAGTTTCTCTTACTTCCCGGAATATTCTAGTCTTGTTAAAGGTTACATGTGGATGTTAATACCTCTCGCAGCTACCATAATATCAACAGGAAGAGGTATCAAGGAAATTTCCAATTCTTTGATATTTTCCTTTAAGCTGGCATTCTGAGCCTCTAAACCATCAATAGAGTCACCAAGTGCGTCCCTGATTGCCTTATGAATTTTTAAAAATATGGGATGATCACATATACTTGAGGTTGACCTCTAAGCGGGCTTTTCTTTTCTTATTTTTCTGGTCAATTCTATCCACAATCAACTTTTTAGATTCTTTTTCAAAAACAACACTCTGAAAACATGTTCCTGTTGTTCTATTGTAGGAAATATTTTTTCAATGTCTACTTCTAGTTCCATATATTCCAAGGAAAATCTTTGAATATCATTTTCTATGAGATTATTTTCTTCCTCGTGCAATGGGGTTTTTCTTTTCTTTCTCACGGGCAATTTATGTGAACTTTCAATTTTTCCAGAGGGAGGATTCTTATCTCCTCCTCCACCAGAACTATTGTTGACAGACTTCTTAATTGGGTGGGTCGTTGGAGTACTACTCCTAGATGTAGCATTCTTCGGAGTGACAACTGGATATTGAGAACTTCTTTCACTGGTATTTATTCATTTTTTCTTGTAAAGATCATTACTGCTAAGTAATGTTTCTAAATCGTCGGTGTTATGTACAAGAGTATTCTGGCTATTGACTTCTTCTTCGCTCAAAACAGTTTGAATGAAAGAATTAATAAACCTTATTGATAACATATGTTCAATAAATATTTTGTTTGGATCAAAACCTTTGATATTTTCAGCATATTTGAAACTCACATTGCTAAAGTGACTTGAAAAATCATCAATTTATTTATGTTTCTCAATGCAAGTTCTCCAATCTTCCATGGAAGAGGAATACATTGTTTTTTCCTTTTCTCATGGAAAAAGTGTAGCTAGAAATTATATTGTCTTGCTACCTCTATGATAAATAATTTAGCAGGTACATAATATGGAAGAAAAGAAGGATTTTCTTTTGAACAAAATATTATTGTGATAATATGATTTTCCATTTTCTCTATCATCCCCTTTTTCTCTAAAAATTTGGCAACTTCAACAAAAATAATGGGAGTGTTTTCTCCCAACAATTTTTTTTTGAAAACTGAAGCAAAGTTATTATAAACTTCATAGAAAAATAGAGGGGTTTTATGCCTCCATAATGCCTGATACCAAAAGGTAGCAGGGTCTGTTTCACAATTTACCCTTTTAATGATAGTCAAATTTGGGAATTGGAAACAACTCACGATAAAAAAAATATCAAATAAGAGGCCATAAAGATTTTCCTATCCTTTTTGTAATGCGATAATTGGGAAGCAATTTCGATAGAAATGAGCTTTCCCCAATCAAAAATAGTTTTTTCTTGGACTATAAAATACAGAATATATAGAATCATCCAAGATATAGAAGAAATATTCTCCTAACCTGCTACTCTGGTAAATAGCCAAGCAATTTCTTGATAGGGATTTTTTGAAGAGTCAACATGGATTATGGTTATGTCTGTTGGGACAAACGCGAGATTCTCCAAATACTCTGGCAGGAGGTCAAGCCCATTATTATATTTCTTCAAGAATTATCTGCAATCTTCACCTTTGAAAGTAAGAGTCAACTTTGGAAGCTTTAACATATTGTGGAAGACTTGAGGTGAAAGAGAAATTGGAGAATGTCCCTGGAGTTGTATGATTCTTTGATTCGGTATGTCCTTGTCCACACACCATGCTACGATTTCCTTACAATCGAAAACCTATGGAACACAACCAACATGAGCAATACCAGATGTCTAAATTGTGTTCTCGTCTTTCTGTGCAGTAGGAGGGGAGGAATAATACCAGTATGCTCTCGACCACTGGAAGTTATGATCTTTGCGGCCAAAAATATTCAGAGTGTCACCACATAACTGTTTTCGAGTTGATGTTGCCATTAAGTTGACAGAACTATTTCTTCAACTGGGTAATGGTCACAAATAAGCCTTTTCTGAAAGATAATAATAGTTTAATTCCTTGGTAAATGAAGATTACATGAGAATTTAATAAAAAAAATCTCGAGCCTTTCGCCATTAATGAGGACCTTTTTAGGGCATGCACAAAAGTTGTTAGCATTTACATAGTACTTAATGTGTATTGGGAAAAGCAACGTAATGGTGGGGACGTGTGAGAGAATTTCAATATAGAATTTTTGTGAACCCTCCAACCTACAAACCCACCAACCCCACAACCCGTGGTTGTAGAGATGATCAAAATAAACTAAGTATAGAGGAGTGGTCAGTCAGACTCGTGTGTGTTGACACTTAAAAACGCAACGATGAATGATATGCTCACAAATGATTGCCGAGATTTATTATTTATTTATATTAATACTAAACTAGTAGGTGGGACCGCCTTTGTTAGACGTATGGCACTATGGTGGATAAGAAACGCTTATATTTTTTTCTTATGTGATGGTAGAAACACAGTCTTCTACAGTTCATTTGTTCCAGATCATGGTTTAAAAATGTTATGGTAATATGTGCTAGTTGGATGATTAAAACATGGCATTAAATGGTTTGGATGATCTCTCATAGAGGATAATAACGTTGCCCTTTCGGATAAAAGAATTATAATTCAATTTTGGTTTTGATATTGTATTATTCATGGCAAGAATTTGGGTGATCTCAACCCTTGATACTATGGTCATGCGCATTGTATGAGTTTCATGTTGTGTTGTGTTCCTAGCAAGTGGTCATTTGAATAATTTTAATATTACCAAGGGGTGCGCACTTTGCAAAAGTGATATGGTAAATGTTTTTTTTGGTTGATTAATGGTGTAGTGCTATGGTGAATGGGCTTGGATCGTATTAATAATTCAATGAAGTTGGAAGGGAGAAGTGATGTGCATTTAATGCACGTCACTCAAACTCCCCTCGAGCCCGTCACCCTAGTCAGTCTTGCATTGTTTTGGCTTTAGTAGTTGTTGTTGCTCTGCTTTGCTCGATCGTGAAGGAGGTATACAGTCTTGTTTTTTTCCTCGCACAAGCTTTTCTAGGTATGGGTTTTCTTACTTTTCCATCCATGATAGTTACTCTTCCCTTTGAATCAAATTTTGGCTCTGGTTGCTCATGGTCTGTGTGATTCTCAAGATGTTATGATATTTTTGAACTGTGTATTGGTGTTTGCGTCCTTGGTTTCTCATGGTGGTTGTTCTGGACTGTTGGCGTTTAGAAACGAAAATAGTCACGGTCTTGTTGTTGTGTGTAATCCTTCACATGGAATGGTTGAATAAAATCCTTCTTTTCCATGGCTTTGTACTTCGGTTGGAATCTCTGTTGAAATTGGTTATCATTGTCTGCCAAATCTCTAGGCTTTGCGAATACCCCACCTATGGATTGACATTACGGGTCTCTATGATTAAGTTTTCCCATGCCATGTTCGACTCTGTGGTTTTTTCTGATGGAAGATTGAGGTATTTTTTGCCCTTTCTTGGAAAAAACCTGAGTTGTTACCTACCTTGATATGTCCTCACCGACATAGTTTCCTGGAAAATATTGCACAGTATGAAGATAACACCACCCAAAAGTTGATGAAAGGATTATTCATACTTTTTGGTCAAGCACGGGTTTATACTTGGTCGCTCATTTTGCAGTGTTGTTAAAGGGGTTGGCTTCATTTGTGTTGTCTGTTGGAAGTTTTTGTTTTGAAACCCTTACAGTTGAGAGAATTATTGCATGTTATTGTTCTATGGTAAATTTTCATAGGGCACCTATAGAATGAGTTGTTTGTTCCATTCAAATGCCAAGCTCTCTGGTCGAGTGACATGTTTTCTCTTCCACTTGTTTTCTTAAACCCTGAATATTACTTTGTAATCGTATTTACTCCAATTCGATGGTTGATAAGAGCACGGTGCTTGCCTGGGTACCTGGGCACGATTTTGTTTGGTTTCTTGTTTGTTAATTCTGGAAGAAATTCATACTCGCCCATTCATTTGAAGCTTGTGTTCAAGATATTGATTGTTTTTGGTTTCAATCATTATGTGGATTGTATAAAAGTGACACCTGTGTGCGAAATGTTTGAGGCCCAGATAAGAGTTATAACATCCAGATTGATTGCGTTGAACAATGACTAAATAAATGATGGATATGAGTTGATTTTCAACACTTTATGCGTGTTCCTGTTGGTTTTAAGGGATTAAGCATTGAAGTTAATGTTATGGTCGTGGCTCAAAGGATATTGTGGTGTCTTATTGCAATTGCAATATTGTTCATTATGACTGGCATATAATGATTATGTGGATACAATGGTTGTTGTGATTAAAAAATTATGGGCATATATATATTTGCATAAAATAATTTGGAATCCAGCAAGCAAATTTGTCAAAGAAAGTACCAGCTCGAATTATTTTTTTGAAAAAGGAACATTGTTAAACTTTGAAGGTCTGGGCAGAGATATGTTTTGATTACATGTGTTGATTTATTTTCAGTTGAACAATATCCATATTGATTCCCTGTCATTCTATCATTTTTCGTTGATATTTTGATATTTTATTACACAGTAAATTATTTGATTAATTGATGAACAATATTCGTGTATTAGTCCCATGTCATTATACCACTTTTCGTTAATTACACTCCCTCCATATTTCACATGAACCCTATAACCCCATGTTCACTTGGAAATTAATGAATGGTTTGTTATGGATAGATTTGCATGTATCTCATGTCAATTTTTGAGCCAATTTTTTATTCATGTAAGGAGAGTGTCATGTATGGTTTATTAAGAGCTTTGTTACTGATGAACTTTTTCTACAGGATGATCTTTTTCAGTAGGGGCAACAATGGTAGAAATAACAGAGGCAAGGGAAATTGGAATCGAGGCCATAAGGAGGCCTAGATTTTCTATCCATTTTGGCGTTGATCCTCAAGAATTGAACCAGTTGTTCCAAGATGGATTCTTTAATTCGATTGGTCATGGAATAGTGCACCCTTGACCAGAAAGACCCCCTTTCCAGCCTCCTTTGAGCATCGCTGGCATTCTCATTCCTCCACATGTGTCCTTGCAGCCATAATTCCCCACAAATGAAGGATGGAAAGAGATCGTCAACCCACCTGTCTCTCACCATCTTTGTTGGCCCACTATGTCATTATCTTTTCCACCACCTGTCAATCCCAATGTCTAGATTGGCCGTGTTGTTTTGCCAGTTCAATCTTCACATGCTAGTAAGAGACTAAAAATTGATATTCCCCAATCTGTGCAACATAAAGGAAAAGAAGTTGCCTCCCCTTATTCTCCCTTTGATGATTCCTCAAAATTTGTGTCTTCATGCATGCAATTGAAGGATGATTGTTCCCATGTGATCAACAAGATACAACCCCAAGTGATCCAGGGGATCAAATTTTGCTCAAAAGTCAAAGTGCTCGGAATTGCTTCAAATCGAACAGGAGCGTAGGCCTCGTCGTCACGAACCCAATGCAACTCATTTGGGTTCAAACGGACGTCAGGAGAGAGAGAGATATAGCGTTTTGTTCAAAATGACAAACAGGCAAAAAAAAAATGTGTCGACTGTACAGTCCATACGGATGCTGACGTGGCAGACCGTACGACACGTGGCAAGGTTGTATGACACATGGTAGGCAATCGTGTGGATAGTTGGTGTATGACATGGCTTGTTTGCGGCGAATGGGATGATGACACGTGGCCCAATCAATGGCCTCCACGTGTCACCTGGATAGTGGTTTAAAATTTATGTTGTTGGCCAGATTCGACCCCACGACCTCTAGGCAGGGGTAAAGCCTTGGGAAGGGCTACCCAACCGGCGCACCCACATGTAGTTCTTAACATATATATGAGTTTAAAATTATTCGAATTTGAAATAATTTGAAATGGGGCGCGGACCGGGCCGGGGCTAAGCCCTGGCCCACGGTTATATATATATGTCATATGACCATTGTTGTGTGTGTGTATTTAAACCTCGAGGTTATATATATGTCATGTGACCATTGTTGTGTGCGCGCACGTTTAAACCCCGTGGTTATATATATATATGGTTTAAAACTTAGCCCTGTTTGTATTTGCGCGCGGTCATGTGGTGGCCCATGTGCCCATGGGCCTTGGCGGTTAAGGGCTAGCGCGTAACCATCCTACAGTTCGTACTGTTTGTGTGGTTGCACCCGGTGTTGAGTTTTAACACATAAATGTGCGTGGGGGCTAGGTTGAGGGAGCAAGGGTACATTTTGGCGATCCAGAGACAGCAAGTTTGAAGGGGAACTTCCAGGAAGCCTATCTTCTTCAATTTTTGGCCAAACGAGGTGCCAAAAAAGCCCAGCTAGGGGTTTTGGGACATTCTGAAGCCATTGGAGCCATCTATTTGGAATTTTGAGCATTGTAAAGCACATATTTGAGCACTTTGAGAAAATAATACAAAATATCCATTGGAAGCTGGACCAGGAGATGTAGCCCAAGAGAGGGGTGAACACCTTTATCATTTATTGTGTTATGTGTTTTCTGTTCAATGTTATTTGTTGTTGTTTATATGCATATTGAATGAGTAATTTCTATAAAAGTTGTGTTTGCAAAATTGATCCATTTTCATTTGAACACATGAATTAAATCTTGCAAATATTTTCAAGAATACAAGTCTTCTTCATTTTTAGATCAAGTTGGTATCAGAGCATAGGTTTTT
>ML825341.1:22742-53888 GCA_009831015.1 Picea engelmannii | reverse complement strand
GTAATGTCTACATTAGCACACCAAAATGTATAATCAACTAGCCGATACACTATTTCCTCAATCATATTTAACATTCTATCAATAATATTAAAAATAGAAGATGCCAAAACACATACTCACTCAAGTTTCTTTTGGTTTCAAGATGTTAGATTTAGGGTAAATTTGCAGAATATTAGTCTCTTTTAATTTTTCCAATAATCAAGACAATTAGATCTGTAGATCAATCATAGATAGACCACATGTAAAGCAGACAGTAGCAACTTAATAGAAGAGCTCTGATCACATATGCATATTAACTCAGATCTAAGAATAGTGTGATCTACAGTAGTTATGAACAGATCTAAACATAACAATGTATCTATAAGACTAAACACATATTTCAGATCCAACAATTCTGTCTAAACATTTTACAACAGATATATCTTTAGATCTACACACTGCATACTATATTAAACAATTCTGGAGTTAGATCAGATCCAAAAAGAGATGAGTAGAAAGCATACCTGATATAGTAACCTACCTCTGAAGATAGCACAACAACCACAGAAGGTATAGATCCGGTTTATTATGCTCAAACAAAGGTTCAGTTCAAGATCAATAGAGGATCCTAATGCCAAGGAATGAAAGAAATTTCTTGCCACCAAGCAGTAGGGCCACAGGGATAAAAACACAAAAGTAACCCAAACCCTCACAGCAAAAATCTTACCCAAGAAACTCTCAGATCTGAAAACATAGGACTGTGTGCAAACCCTTCCTTTGGCAGTGAACAGCAGTTAGGTAATTTTAGCAAAAGGGCACTCCACAAAATATCATAGCAGGAGGACTGTAACCTGGATCAAAAACATCACACAGCAGATAGCAAGGTAGGTTGCACCTTACACACAACAAGGCAGCAAGAGAGGCCACACCCTTCACATAGCAAGGAGACAAGGGAGGTCGCACCCTTCACACAGCAAGGAGGCAAGGGAGGGCCGCACCCTTCACACAGCAAGGAGGCAAGGGAGGCCGCACCCTTCACACAGCAAGGAGAGTTGCACCTTTCACACAGCAGTTAAAGGAGAGGGTTTCACCCCCACAAATATCCCTTCAAAGGGAGCCGCAACCACACACAAAAATCTGCAATAGGAATAGAAGAGGTTGCAGCCTGGGAGTCTTTACTCAAGGCAAGAGGGGCCACAGCTTCAACAACAGTGAGGAGGCAGCAACTAGAATCCACAGCAGAAGAAATGGGGCCGCTGCTACAGCAACCACAAGGACACTGCCCCACAGCAAAACAGGTCGCTCCCACAACAATACAATATGGTTGCTCCCACAACAATACAAAATGGCTGCTCCCACAACAACACAAAGAGGTCGCAGACTTAGAGAGAGACCAGTGCTAGCACAAGAGAATAATGAATAGGTAAGTGAAAGATGAAGGGGGAGGGTTTATTATATAGGTTTAGGTTAGGGCAAGGGTAAGTTAAAGTTGAATTAAAAATCACATGTTTAAATTGAAATTTAAACATGTGATAATAACATTTGTATTTTAACTTTAATTTTTACCCCTTAATAAAACAACAAAACCCCAAACCAATCAAACAAGGGTAAAGGGGGTTTGCAAGGTGGCATTACTAATTCCTTCATATTACATGGTGAACCTATTACTTTATCATCACTGCATATGGGACTTATCCCTCTTGTGGTTATGTCCTTCTTCAAGGAAGGTCATGTACCATCAAGTACTTGATTTAGAATCAAGTAGCCCCAGGACTTTTCCTGAGGTCTTATACACCAAGGTCAGAGACCAAGGATCAACCCATGCCCCAAGCATGGGCACCCTAGACCCAGTCCAGGGGCCCTAGACATATCTAGGGTATTCAATATCTTGGTCTCAGACCAAGAAACCCAATGCCCCAGGCATGGGTACCCTGGACCCAGTCCAGGGGCCCTAGACATATCTAGGGACTTCAACCTCTTGGTCCCAGACCAAGACACCCATGCCCCAGGCATGGGTACCCTGGACCAATTCCAGGGGCCCTAGACATATCTAGGGGATTCAATCTCTTGGTCCCAGACCAAGACACCCATGCCCCAGGCATGGGTACCCTGGACCAAATCCAGGGGCCCTAGACATATCTAGGGGCTTCAATCTCTTGGTCCCAGACCAAGACACCCATGCCCCAGGCATGGGTACCCTGGACTAAGTCCAGGGGCCCTAGACATGTCTAGGGACTTTAACTGCTTGGTCCCAGACCAAGAAACCCTATGCCCCATGCATGGGTACCCTGGACCATGTCCAGGGGCCCTAGACATATCTAGGGGCTTTTATTTGCTTGGTCCCGGACCAAGAAACCCCAGTCGTATACTGGGGGCCCTAGCAAGGGTCTTCTGTCATGGCACTGACTATTTGGTCCCAGACCAAGTACCCCAGGAGTGCATTGGGGGCCCTAGATCTCGTCTAGGGTCTTAGCCATTCTTCAGGAGAATGGCTCTCGCAGCTGCTATAAATTTAACACAAGAACCATTTATTCTCTACTAAACAAGGCCAATCACATGAAGGAATCTCATTTGTCCCCTCAAGTCCCTCCTTCCCCCCTCCCCATCACTAACCCCACAAAAGGAATAAAAAAACACAATGAATCCCACCCATATATTGAGACCTTCAAGTAATCCTATAGATAAGTGCACTTCCACACAAACCTTTTCTACTAAGGTGCTTTCCATGACCAAGGTTTTGAACCCTTTTATGACATAATCGAGTGTGATGTTACTCCTCCTAGTTATTCTATCCTTATCCTAGGTAGGTCATACCATTTTATGAGGATTTTGAATAATACATATAGGCTTCCAAAGGATTGCATTAGGTATATGCTCACATATACCTCTCATTATCCTTTGTCACTATATTTGTTGGAAAACCAACGATTATATGCCACTCTCAATAAATTTATGTCACTGTGCATTGTCCAACAAGTTAAGGAACATATCAAAGATAACATGACCTCTTTCTATCTACATCAATTCATTCAATCCTAGATAAATCTATTTGATAATCCCAAGGATTTCCTCCGCTTTCAAACATACAACATTTAAATGGTGTTGTTCCTTGATCTTCCCAACAAATTTCCCTTTTTGTTATCACCCACTAAAGGAGAGTGCAAAGATCAATCGATAAATAATTGGGCATGTAAAGGATGGAAAAATGATTAAGTCGCTTACAAATATATTTCTTTTATGGTGGCTATGAATGTGCAATAAGAGTGGTGGTTGTGTGTATATGTGTATATTATATATCCAATAAGGTTGCTACTGAAAATTGTGATGAAATACCTCATATTGGTGGGATTATTTACTAGTTCATAGGGGTAAATACTTCAATAAAATGGACCTCATTGTAGGATATCACTACTCTTATCATTGATATCATCATAATTCATTCTCCCCTTTCATTTTTCCCAAACTAGACTAGTGGAATCATGAACCAGTGGTTGTTGGAGGAAAGAGAGAGCGGACCAACGAAAAAGTCCAACTTTTTGAGGTTGAGATCCAATAAGTTTGCCTAGCCTCCAAGGAGGTTTCCATATCTCATCCCAAATTCGTTGAGACACCTATCAATATTTGCAACGATGTACATGGACAATATTCTAAGTTTTTAAGGTTTTTTTAGTATGGTGGCTTTCCAGCATCAACAAATTATTTATTTGTGGATAATTATGTGGATCACGACAAGCTAATGTTGGAGACAATATGTCTTCTCCTTGCTTACAATATTAAATACCTAAATAACATTTTTCTTTTAAGGGAAAACCATGAATATGTTTTAGTCAATAGATATATAGTTTCAATGATAGATTCAAGTGGTACTTCAATTTTGCAAACATGAGTGAAATTTTGACAAACACCAAGCTGCACAATAGGAATAATTAAAGAATGGGAAATGAAAAGCACACATACCAAGTGCTTCTAGATATTAATTGGTTCTTTGAAGGTATTTCTAGTTCTCTTGTAATATCAAATTTACTCAAAAAGTCTCTTTTAGGTGTTGATTCTAAGCTATAGTTTAATGAGTTAGATCAAGTGGAAAATCAATTCTATTGAGATGTAAGGGTTAACTAACTCATCAATAAAATATATAGACAAATAATTTGGTAGAAACATCATCTTTTCCTCAACAAGAATCATTTATTTTTCCATGTGAAGGGGTAGTGGTTGTGTTCACTGCTACCTTGTTAGCTATTTCACTTGAGGAATATGCAAAGAGACATTATGCTAAAAATATTTCAGAATACAACACAATTATTGGATCACTTATTGTACATAGAAGATATTTCTTCATGCCATATGTCTATGATGACATGTTCTTGGATGGAGTCCAACCAATTCATGACACTTTTCACACTTTGATTGTAGATGCAAAGAAAGGATATAGACTCCAAGATGTTATTTACTTCATGGATGAGATAAAATACATGGGCCTAATGCCAAATGTAAGTTATTTCTTGTATGAATCATTGTTATTACTTCGAGTGTTATATTTTGGAGGAAATGGCATCAATGTGGAGAACAAAAATGTTTCACTTCATGTTTGTATTTAAATTAATAAATTATATGTAGTTTTGATTTAATTTAACAACCTATAACCCAAGAATCAAGTTTGCACAATTTAGTTGAAATTTGAAGGTTTCAATTATAAGGAAATGTAGAAGCTTGAGTTTTGTGAAAATTATGTAAAATGATAGTTATTGAAACTAGAGAAAAGCGAGGTTATTGTAGATTAGAACAAAAAATCCTTGTATATTTGGGAGTCAACTTTAACCTGAACTCATTCTATGGAACAAGATGAACTAAGAACAAATGTTGGTTGATAGGTGGCATTAAATCATTCAAAGTCTTAGTAATGAGGAACACCTATAACAAAATAATTCATCGTAGCAATTTGGTTAGGCTATCCTTGTCTTGGATTGAGAGAAATCAAGAGAACAAATTTAATTGTGTGTCTGAGACATCCATGGCATCAAATCAAATGGAAGCTTGGATGGATCTAGATCTGGTTGGTGAAAAACTCATTGTAAGTTGTATTTAAGCAAAGAATTCAATGGGACACGTGGAATATCAAAGAGAAAGAGAGATAAGGGTGTGATATCTCCCTTGCTCATGTTTCTTTTGGAACAAACATATAGTCCCTATGATAGTAATCCTAAATGGTAACAAAGGAAAACCAGTCGAACTGGAAGTTTAGCACAATTTTACTTAAACTATAAGTTTAGAGAAGGCAGAAGAGGAAGGTTGACCTAAATAATATGAAAGGAAAGGAGGATGAACAGATATAGGAAGAGTTCATCAATCTTACCACTAATATTGGGGGAAATTTTTATAATATTAAGGAAGGGTCGACCAAATGGGCCTGATTAAGTAAAAGAAAAACATAACAAAGATAAAAGGGATTGTGCCTTCCAAGCCTAATAAGAAAAAAAATTACAAGCTCTTATAACTTCAAAAAGGATAAAAGAGAGTATGAAACTCATCGATTTAGGTAGCACTATTCAATAGTGTGGACCCATGTTGATGTTCTAAGCTTAATTATTACTTCTATCAACTTGGTTCCCCTATCACAATTTCATATATACTCTTTGTGTGGGTTCAATTTTGGGCTCACTAGTTGGGTCACAAATTTGGAGATTTGATAGTGATGGGCCTAATCTGGTCTCTCTAGTGGAAGCACATAGGGGATGGGGATAGGTTAGTCTAGTAGAATTAGCATGTGGGGGCTTTGGGAGGGTTTAACATGTTTTATATATGGATTATATTAACACAAGTACATGTAATATATATTTATAAAATATGTAACATATATATATATATATATATTACCATGTAACATGTCCTGGGGGAAATCGCTTGTGCACTTACCCTCATTCCAAGGATTGTACCTAGGGTAAACCCTATATTATTTAGGGCATAAATTCAAGTTAGAAACTCATGAATAGATCATATATAGATCAAATAATATTGGCTCGCAAAGAGAAAACATGTCACAAAGTGGGATTTGAACCTCAGTGCGGAGGGTAATAATTTTCTTCACAACCACTCAAGATACATACAATCAATCTATATATATATATATATATATATATATATATATATATATATATATATACATAGTCAATTAGGTTTATCTTGGGTGGTTGGGGGGAATGATTTTTATCCTCCCCACCAAGGTTCAATTACCACAAGTGACATAATGAGCTCACAATGAATGTATCATTGTAATGGCTTCAAGCCTTATTGTTGACTGACCTTGTGCCCTATAAATTCCATCATTTACATTGGGCACCATCCTTGTGTTAGCGTCAGAAGTCACCCCTGGATTGCTTGCAGGAGCAGAGCCCAACACCCATCAGTTTTATGTCACGATTTAATAAATGGGGGTGATCAAATGGGTAAAGACTCAAGAAGATAAAACTTTGACTCAGGAGACCGGTCCTGGTATGTATGCAGCAAGGGAGGTCTTGATCCAACTTCCGTCAGTGAATGGATTAAAGGGTGACAGAGGGAAGACTTGTGAGAAGGGTGAGCAAGACTGCCTCGAGCGACAAGCCTTCAGAAGCTTGAGGATGAAAAACTCAGAAGCCAAGATCCTCTTGGTCAGGAGCTTCAAGGAGCTGCAAAGTGACTCAACTGGATCCTCCAATTCTAAGTCATTCAGTGCTACGAAAATAACAGGAATTGATTAGAAACAATGTAACTGCTATAGTGATCCAACCTACATCATCCTATAACATCTACAACTCGACTGGATCCTCCAATTCTGAGCCGTAGTAACACAGTAAACAAAGATGAAAAAGAAGCTGACATCCATAAAGTAAGAAGTCTCAAATGCCTTCTACATTAATCAGAGCGACCAGCGCTTCATCAAAACTTTACAATCGGGAGCTTTGCTCAACCATCCCCCTTCTCAAAATACAAAGAATTAGTCTATATACTCAGCAAAATTCACCTAACAGAGGCATGTACAGTCACCCAAAGCTTGGTGTCCCTTCAGTCAAACTCGTACTAATATCTTTCTTTAAGCACCACCTTAACTACGCATGGCCCCTGTAGGGAGGGTAGCTGAGCCATTAAGTGTTGGGATAGCATGCGCAGACTTCTCTGTCGAGTCGAGGAATTCGACATGGCTTCTTTGAAAAATTCGATACACAGGACCTCTTTGAGAAGACCACTTGCCAGACCCTCCATTCTCTATACTTAATGAATGAAAAGAGGTTTCAACCACCCGCTCTTGCCATCAATTACTCCAAGCAAAAACAGTATTGAGGTCGGACCCAATGGCGCCTGGACATCGCGAGGATCCCCTCTGTAACTGAACTCGGCACCTTTGGCCCTCTATACACAGCTCCTTTCTTTCTCCAAGTGACCACGGGCTGTGACCACGGCGTTCGCGAATGGGAAGGAGCTAATCCCTGCATTTAGAAATCGCGATGAGCGAAACGTCGAGACGGCTCAGTCTGGTGCCACGCGTCTTTCTGAGATCTGACAGTCCTGAAACTCACTCGGCGATATTGTGGGCCTAAGTCCGAGTCTCTCCTGGCACCTCGCACATCGAAATATAATGGAGCTGCTCTTTGTGCCTTGGAGTTGCAATGGGCGAAACGCTGAGATGGCTCACTTTGCCGCCAGGTGTCACCTTTGGATGGACGGTTGAAAATGATTCGTGATACCGTGGTCCCTACTTTCGGTGCTTTCGAGGTTCGAGGTTTTGAGATGTAGAACAACATGAAACTCTCGCCCCTCGAACTACCGAATGTCGAAACGCCGACGCGACTAGATCTCGCACCACACGTCCTTAGGATGAACGAATGAGGGGGTATTCGATATTTAAAAGGGAGCCGCCCTCGTTTACAGGCTCACTTGAAGTGACTTAGTGCTAGGACCATGGGCTCAGCTTCAAAGGCACTTTCGTCATTTCGTCGATCGACGATCTCAACTGCAATGAATGGGAGGCTCCTTGTTTCCCGAAACTTCGATCCCCGATACACCGACTGGAAGCCACCTGTCTCAATTGGATCGGACGACCTAGATTTGTCTTGAATTATTGGAGTTATCTCTTGCATTAACCCCGGGGCAACCTGGCAGCCCTGAAATCCCGACGACCATTGATCATCTTTATAGGTGGATCTCGATGGTCGTCAACAAAATTTCGCCCATTCGCTCAGATTGAAACTGAAAAGGGGTTCCTCCATGCTGCGCTTGGGTGCTTCCCGGGAAATCCTGCAGACCTGTGTACCTTCGTGCCCCGATACCAAAATTTTTGCTAACATTAGGCTCCATGGGGGATAGAGTCGTCCCTATGATGCTCTAAGGACTCATTCTGCAGCTTTGGTGCCTTGCTGTTGGGCTATGGAGTCAGGCTTGAAACATCCTGCTATTGAAAATACAGGCCAAAAAATAAAAGCAACAAAATAAAGATACATGCTCAAAGGAGCTTATTTATCTACAATCCTAAACTAATAAAACATTGTACATGGGGCTAGGTGAAAGCAGATTTCCACCATAGCCAATCAAGTAACTTCCTGAAGGGAAGCTCTTTCCTTCTGTTAGTTATCACAAACAGTTGATGTAACCGTGACAGCAAAACGGTTACACTCTTCAACTTCCCCTTACACGCTGAAGTTGAGATGGGATATGGCGGCTTCAAAGCATAAGGGAAATGCCACTCCATGTATTCGCTGACAGGGTCATAGAATGAGCGGCGAATTTCAGAAAATTGGCGACAAGCAGCCTCTTCTGCTACACAGTTGTTCACATGCGGTCGAATATCTCTGATAAGCACAGGCAGGTGAATAACTGAAGTGGGCTCGCTAATCTCAGGTGGTGGTTGCTCACTGACTGGTTCTGAACAAAGGGCAGACTGCTCCTCTGGTTCTTTTTCCTCTTCTTAGCTCTCCCCCGGGTCAGATTCATAATCGTCATAAACAGGACCTGTGGGAAAGCTCTGCTCTTGGAAATCCTGCGTTTCCAACTCAGAACATGATTCATAGATGTCATAAAAAGGTTGGCCATTCTGATCAGCAAAAGGTGATGTGGGGTTCTGTTGCTCCTCTTCCAGATAATCATCAAAGTCGGGGGGGAAAAGATCTTCTCCAACTTGCAGAAATGGAACTATCCCCCGCTCCTCCGTTTCGGACCCAAATGTAAACACATCATGGGAAATCTCGTGAAGGAAAAGAGAACAATCCTCTTCCACAACTACCTCTTCATCGTATTGATCTGAGACAGCAAGCTCATCTGGGGCAGATGTTAATGCGTTTACAAAATCTTCAATAATCTCCTCGAAATAGCCATCTAGAACATCTGCCTCAGAGACTGGAAGATCCTCTGCACAGTCTTCAGATTTCAACCTTTCTAATTGAGCAGAAAGATACTTCACCTATTCCCTCAGCTCGCTCAGGGTGTCTTCTTCCTCCCTGGGATTTTCATCACTTCCATAACACTCCTCTGATGCAGACGAATGGGGAGGAGAAAGGAATGATTTCTGATCCAGGTCATCAAGATCATCCTCACAACCTATGTTAGAAATAGCTTTATTTTGTACAGAGTTGTGGTATCCCTCACCATAGTTATGAAAAATGAACTCAGAGGGATAAAACTCCTGAAAATAGGCGATGAAAGTTGCATGAAACTATGAGAGCGGAGAAATGCTAGCAGGGGGTAAAGAATGATACCATTTACGTGCATCACCTGCTAACGAGAACATGAACATCTTCAGTAATACATCCTCATGATGTATCTCCCAATGATGCATGAGTTCATGAAACTCACTGAGGTGCTGAGTAGGGTTGTCCTCTTCACATTTTCCAAATATGGGCAAATAATCGCCCCATTCATTCGGAGAGGGGACAACATTAGGATAACCAGGAATAGTAGAAAAATTAAAAGGAGCAAACCTGCGAGCAAGGATTTTCTCCATATCGAACCAGTGGATTCACCAATCGATCCTTGAATCATGGAGTCGCCAGGTGAAAGATGCACAGCTTTGAATGTGTTTGGTCCTTGTTCACCATCAAAGGCCAGATCCTAACATTGTTGTTACCCCAGGAAGCTTCTCAGGCTGAGAAAGCAGATGTTGAAACCTTCTCGAGAAATCTCCTTTGGGTCAGCTTTCAGGTGTGCCAATAGTAGCCGCAATTGAAACAGTGATGTGAAACCCTAGAGTCACCACAGTGGAGTCGCTAGGTGCACAGTACCAATATTTAAGGGATTTGATGTCTGATGCACCTTCAGAATCAGAGGCTCAATGTTATTATGCCCAGGGAAAATCTTCAACTTTGTCCCCGGCAATGGCGCCAGAAATGTTAGCGTCAGAAGTCACCCCTGGATTGCTTGCAGGAGCAGAGCCCAACGCCCATTAGTTTTATGTCACGATTTAATAAATGGGGGTGATCAAATGGGTAAAGACTCAAGAAGATAAAACTTTGACTCAGGAGACCGGGCATGGTATGTATGCAGCAAGGGAGGTCTTGATCCAACTTCCGTCAGTGAATGGATTAAAGGGTGATAGAGGGAAGACTTGTGAGAAGGGTGAGCAAGACTGCCTCGGGCGACAAGCCTTCAGAAGCTTGAGGATGAAAAACTCAGAAGCCAAGATCCTCTTGGTCCGGAGCTTCAAGGAGCTGAAGAGTGACTCAACTGGATCCTCCAATTCTAAGTTGTTTAGCGCTACGAAAATAATAGGAACTGATTAGAAACAATGTAACTGCTACAGTGATCCAACCTACATCATCCTATAACAGCAACAACTCGACTGGATCCTCCAATTCTGAGCCGTTCTAACACAGTAAACAGAGATGAAAAAGAAGCTGACATCCATAAAGTAAGAAGTCTCAAATGCCTTCTACATTAACCAGAGCGACCAACACTTCATCAAAACTTTACAATCGGGAGCTTTGCTCAACCATCCCCCTTCTCAAAATACAAAGACTCACTCTATATACTCAGCAAAATTCGCCTAACAGAGGCGTGTACAGTCACCCAAAGCTTGGTGTCCCTTCAGTCAAACTCGTACTAATATCTTTCTTTAAGCACCACCTTAACTACGCATGGCCCCTGTAAGGAGGGTAGCTGAGCCATTAAGTGTTGGGCTAGCATGCGCAGACTTCTCTATCAAGTCGAGGACTTCAGCATGGCTTCTTTGAAAAATTTGATACACAGGACCTCTTTGAGAAGACCACTTGCCAGACCCTCCATTCTCTATACTTAATGAATGAAAAGAGGTTTCAACCACCCGCTCTTGCCATCAATTACTCCAAGCAAGAAACAGTATTGAGGTCGGACCCGATGGCGCCTGGACATCACGAGGATCCCCTCTGTAACTGAACTCAGCGCCTTTGGCCCTCTGTACACAGCTCCTTTCTTTCTCCAAGTGACCACGGGCTGTGACCACGACATTCGCGAATGGGAAGGAGCTAATCCCTGCATTTAGAAATCGCGATGAGCGAAACGCCGAGACGGATCAGTCTAGTGCCACGCGTCTTTATGAGATCTGACGGTCCTTAAACTCACTCGGCGATATAGTGGGTCCGGGTCCGAGGCTCTCCAGGCACCTTATGCATCGGAATATAACGGAGCTGCTCTTTGCGCCTTTGAGTCGCAATGGGCGAAATGCCGAGATGGCTTAGTTTGCCGCCAGGTGTCCCCTTTGGATGGATGGATGAAAATGCTTCGTGATACCGCAGGCCCTACTTTCGGTGCTATCAAGGTTCTGGGTTTCGAGATGTAGAACAACATGAAACTCTCACCCCTCGAACTCCCGAATGTCGAAACGCCGACGCGACTAGATCTCGCGCCACGCGTCCTTAGGATGAACGGACGAGGGGGTATTCGATATTTAAAAGGGAGCCGCCCTCGTTTACAGGCTCGCTTGAAGTGACTTAGTGTTAGGACCATGGGCTCGGCTTCAAAGGCGCTTTCGGCATTTCGTCGATCGGCGATCTCAACTGCAACGAATGGGAGGCTCCTTGTTTCCCGAAACTCTGATCCCCGATACACCGACTGGAAGCCACCTGTCTCAATTGGATCGGACGACCTAGATTTGTCTTGAATTATTGGAGCTATCTCTCGCATTAACCTCGGGGCAACCTGGCAGCCCCAAAATCCCGACGACCATTGATCAGCTTTATAGGTGGATCTCAGTGGCCGTCAACAAAACTTCTCCCATTCGCTCGAATTGTAACTGAAAAGGGGTTCCTCCATGCTACGCTTGGGCGCTTCCCGGGCAATCCTACAGACCTGTGTACCTTCGTGCCCCAATACCAAAATTGTTGCTAACACTCTGAAATTAGGGGAAGTACTTGGGGGTTTTCCCCATGATTTGTAACCTAGGAATGTGTGTGTGTGTGTGTAATATTACATATAATTGCAATCTTTTGTATCCTTTTGTTTTCAATCAAAGTGTCATTTCTGATGAATGGTGGTGTGGTAAACAAGTTATTTGTTGGGTCTGCCTGAAAATTGGTTGTGGGTCATTTGAAGGATGGTCATTTTTTAGTTTTCTACCATCTTTGGGAGGAACCAAAGATAATGCCAGTGTTGAATCAAGATGGAGGAAGATAAAGGAGAGATCAATTGTAGAATTGTAATGAGTTTTCGTTCACAATGAGAACATTCCACCTCAATCCTCTTTTCAATAGTCCTTTCCATGCAACCATCAATCCTCGTTAGTGAAGTTGATTGGGAGTGTAGGAACCAAGATATATCTAAGAATGAAATCAAATTGAAGGAGAAGTAAAGGGTGAATGTCAGAGTTGGAATACAATGGGGTTTTGAATCAAAGGATAGGGTTACTTTCATTGCTTAATCCATATCATTTACACCCCAAAGAAATCCAAATCGAATTAGAGGAGGATAGAGTGGTGAACCAATAATAACAACCAAGACAAATAGTAATTGGGTATCCCCCCACCTTCCAACCATGCATAGAGGAGACTTGGGAGTTTGTTACACCCACTAATCAATTGGGTGATCTTAACCAAGAAACTTTAAGAAATGAGAGGTTTTCATCTATTCTTTTATTGAAACATCTTGGTGCTTAATTTATCTAAGGTTAATATGGATATATTATAGTGTGATATGGTTCATATGTTACTATAGAAAGACCCCTACGTATGAGATTTTATTAGCGGATGTGATCTTGGGAGATTTGAAAATTGCCTTGAAAAGCAACCAATGGTGCTTGGATTATGTATCTCAACAACATTTTGTGAGCCATTAGTCAACCTCTACATGCCTATATAGAATACAAACCTACTCATATAGGTATAGGAATACATAAGTACACATAAAATGTGATGATAATGTCCACTACCATATTTTTATCTCTCAATGGTGACAAATGAAGAAAGAACATTTGAAAGTGATTTTCTTATATGTATAAATTACAAATGATTAAAAAAAAAATATCTGAGCATGGCAAAGAATGCATATGCATTATTAAAATGTAATTATTAGTTATACAATAGTGACAATGCATGATTTCAAAATAAATAAACGAATTCATGTTAAATTCTATGTAGTTAGAGTTAGAAAGTGTAGACTTTCTTAAAATTTATTAAATCCTAATCATTTCAATTGTCTTCTTAACCATTGGTCAAGAAACATTTTCCAAATTTAATTGTTATTGGAGACATTCATAGAAAAGAGAATTATAAGCCACGTGGAATTCTCTGCATAACCATTCTCAACATACAAGATTTTGACACTCCATACAATATAAACACTCAACTCACAACCATAAAAAATAAAAAAAACAAAAAAAAAAAAACATACAAACTAGATTCCATTTTAGCATTCAGCAAAATCCCAAGAGGCATGAATTAGAAATTGGGAATAGGGGCTTTTTCTAGGTGATTTCGGTGATTTTGATAGAAGAAAACCCCTCTATCGCATCAACTTAGTTGGGCAAAAAGACTATGATTAATGGTTCGTCGTTTGAGACATAAACCCTTAGCTCTTGTGACATTTTTGGGCTAGTTTATAAAACTCAACAGCTAAAAAATTAGACAATTGTGCATGCTATGTTTTGGATCAAACATTTGTCTTAATTCTTAGGTGCAATGAGCATTATTTTTCATGGTTGAAAATCACATGAGGACCATG
This sequence comes from Picea engelmannii, assembly GCA_009831015.1. Classification (NCBI taxonomy): domain Eukaryota; kingdom Viridiplantae; phylum Streptophyta; class Pinopsida; order Pinales; family Pinaceae; genus Picea; species Picea engelmannii. Next base: position 39,755 of record ML825341.1, on the reverse strand, counting down.
ATTTTTAGTGTCTCGTAATATATGGTAAAAGATGTGATTGTTACCGTTTTTGCTACATGTCCAACATTTCATGCTTAATTAACGTCATTTCTTTGGGGTAGACCATTTCACTCTAAACATTTTTTGGAGAAATATTTTCTAAGAGAATTCATCAGAGTTTTGTGGTTCCTCAATTCCTATGCATATTTGTCAGTAATGTATTTTTATCAAAACTTCAAATTATTTTTCATTCAATAGTTACAAATGGAATTTGTACATTTCCCTCTAAAATCATTATTTTGTGTCCCTATCATGACCATAGTGTCCAAGTATCTAGGGTTTCATCAAGGCATATGAAAGAATTCAAAATCCATTTCCACACTTGTTTTGAGAGCATAATTGGTAGAGGCCCTCATTACTTAGCAATAATTCTTCACTAAAACTATTTCGAAATCCATTTGGTTTAACGTTCAAGATTTATTCATGACATATTTTTGTTTATAAAACCTTTATAAAATGGATAACATGTGATATTGTTTTATATTTCTATGTACCTAAGACATAAACCCTTATCTCTTGTGACCCTAAACCCATATAACTCACATGCTCTAGAACCCTTCACCCATATAACACCTAAAACCCTTATAACCCATATAATCCCTAACCCCTTAAAATTAACACCTTACCCCTAACACTTATACCCTTCAACCCACCCCCCACCCCCCCACCCGCTAAATACAATATTAACTAATAAAAACTCTATAAATCCCAACCCTAACCCCATAAATATTACTATTCAAAGGATATAACAATTAAGGGTCATAGAGATTAGATGGTTACATATTAGGAGAGATATAAGTTAGAAAGATTAGGGATGATATGGCTTGGGGATTACGGGGTAGGGGTAATATAAATTGGTTTTTTTAAGGACAATAGTTATAGAGGTTAGGGTTTATAAGCATCAAGGGTTGCAAAGGTTACATGTGTTAATTTACAAGTGTTGTAATCATCAGTTGTTATCACGTTCCATGTGTAACCCTAACCACTTTTAGACCTAACTAGTAACCCTTATAACCAATAACCCCTATGACCTTAGAAATCAATGCCAATAGACTTTAACACATATCAATTTAACCCCTCATAACTATTACTCCTCTAAGAGCATTCATCACACTTTTGTGGTTCCTCAAATCCTTTGCAAGATTTGTATTTGTTTCTTCTTAACAAATCTTGTTCTACGACTTGAAGTTAGCCATAGTTGGTATAGATCCTCTTTTAGCACGATACCATATTCCCATGGAAAAGAATCAAGTTCTACAACCACACCATAGTTTCTACAAATCATGTTCTCATGTCTACCAGTGGTACTTTTTCCTTACAATTGCTAATAAAGTTGTGGTCCCTAATCTCATTTCACTCTAATCCATTTTGCTACCAAAGTTGTGGTCTACAGTATTGGTCCTTGCAATATGAGTCATCAAACCATTATTGAATGAATACCACACCATCACATCCAAAGTCCTTGTCCATGTACTAGTGGATGTTATGGAACCTCTTTTTTTTTGCGATCACTTCTACACTATCCTTGCAACCTTATGATTACAAGGTAAGTTCAAGTATGTCTCTCACTTTATCTAATGATTTAATGGTATATTTTAATTATGAAATATTTATAAATTGAAATACATCCTTTCCTTAGTCTATCCATCACTCTTTTTTGTTCATTTATTATTTCACCCACATCCCTTTTAGTCTATCCATCACTCTTTGTTGTTCATTTATTCTGTCACTCACATCCCTTTCCTATCATCAAAAAGTTTTTTCAATCAAGGGGAGGGAATGGCTCACATAAGCCATGTCATACACCTATATAGCAATGAGTGAGCCATGTTGTATGCCTATACTTTGGTGACATGGGTACCATCAATTGGGATAGAATAAATCAGCCATGCCATATGCTTATTTAACAATGATGTGGGTATCATTGTTTAGGTGTTTTCCTTTCAAAGACCACTGCCAGATTTTGTTAACACCACGTCTGGAGGAATCAGCAACTAGTTGGGCACGTGCTCGCGTTACACGTGGCCGTGTTATCCAACTACTACCACTATAACCTCCAGGTGTGCCCATGAGGCCCCATACATGGCACACATTGTAAGTCGGGGGGAGTTGAATTTGAAACCTCATGGAACTTCATTTTCACGGCACTTGCCAATTGAGATGCCCCCCGGGGGCATAACCATAATGACTTTATTTTTCATCATTACTAGTATTTTCATGATATTATCTCAATGTAATGGCTTTATTATCATGCAAGCCATCTCTTTTCTCAAATATAATTAGCATTCTACAACCCTACTTTGCCATAGAAGTGCAACTCTAGTAGTGACAAAAGCAATACTCCATTTTATTCAACAAAGAAATGATCTGCAACTATGGGGGTAGTGTTATTTTTCATGAGCCTATAAGTATCAACATCCTCCAAATTAGTGTAAAATCCATGTGAATATTTCAAGAGGTAGGATTGTTGGTATATTTTGAAAAACTTTAGCGTCTCAGTGATAGGGGGCATTGGAATTTTACAAGACTTTTCATGACTCTTTAGTTATTGTAATATGGATCTGCATCCCTATTTATGAATCCATCATCACAAGGATGACCAGATTGTCTATGGATGGTGAAAAATGGTTCAAGAGATGAACCATGGTGAGCAATGTAAGACTAGATTTTCTAGTGGATGGTGAACAAGTTGTTAAGACATGAAAATGGGTGTTGTAGACATCTTGATGCAAGAACATCTTTGACCTCAAGAAATCCACATCAACCAAAAAAAAATCAATTTCATGTTAGAAAATGTTGGGTGGAATAAGTGTTGAAAATCTAGTTTCTACAACATGCCAAGTATTGAGATTCCAATTGTTGCAACATGTCAAGTATGAAATCCAAGTTGCTACAACATTGCACCATAGTCACAGTTTCTACAACACTATGAAGACGTTGTTGCAAAACCATGCAAAATCACAGTTTCTACAACATCGTGTGAAATCCCAGTTGTTGTAACACCGTGAAGATGTTGTTGCAACATCGTGAAGTGTTACAACCCCAGGGGTGTGTGAAGCCAGTTAAATTGATGCAAGTTATGATGTGGCATACTCCACATGGCTTGGGATAATTCTATCGAATATGGCGGAAAAATTAATGAGGTGGTTGGATTGAAATGGAGAATAATTTGAACCCTTGAAACTACCTAACGTCCAAATCATCTTGGGAAAGAAAGAAACAGTTGAAAATGGTTCAGAATGGGAATCATTGTAACTGCCTATCGTCCAACGCATCTTGAAAATAAATAAATAAATGGCTTACACGGAAGAGAGAGGGAGGAAGAGGAGGAAGAAAAGGGAATGAAGAGGGATCTACCAAAAATAGAATAAATAAATAAATAATAATAAAAAAACTTCACAAAGGAATCAAGACCATCTTTTGGGGATACACAATGTGGAATAGAGAACAAGCACCAGTCATTAAATAAAAAGGATAATTGTGTCAGATATGTTGGTGATATAATGAATAAATTTTATGTTTTGTTAAGAGATAATCATGAGTCCTTGTTTAAATGGTTGTCCTTGTTTCATTTTCTTATGATTGTTAATTTCCTAGTAGAATTCATTAAGTTGTTAGTTTATGCGAATAATAGTATCTGTCAGTTGTGCACTTTATGGGCGAAAAATTGTCCCTGTAAGTGATTTAATACAAGACATAGGGTGATTGCATCAAGTGGTATCAGAGTTGGTTCAACTCCTAAGTTGTGGGAAATAATGCCCAGAAGTAAGTCTTGTGAATGTTAGTCCGAGTAAGCATTGCAAGACAACTTGTAAGGATACCACCACGAAGAGCACGAGCATCATGAGGAGGTTATAGAAATAGAGAATTAGAGGAATTGTGAATGAGGATATAAGAATTAGAAAATAAAACACTTGGATATGTTGAAACAGTTTCAGAATCAAAAGAGGAGCCTAAAGAATAAGAGTGAAATGTTGAGGAAGCAAACCCAATTGTACGGTTGATATATTTTTTGAAAGACAGAGGTAGTACGAGAGTGGAAGTTTCATGCTATGATGGTAGTTTGAAAGCCAAGACTCTCATTGGCTGGATAGGAGAGCTTGAAAGATATTTTGAGTGTGAAAATGTTCGGGATCCCAATAGGGTTTGTTTCACTATGACCAAGCTAAAGGGTCATGCAACATTTTGGTGGGATATTTTGCAAAAGTATATGATAGATAACCGACAGGGAAAGATTAGAATGAATATGGTGAGAAAAATCAAGGAGAAATTCCTACATGTCGATTACCAATACAAATTTTGTAAGCAAGTGAAAATTTTGAAGCAGAAAGAGACATATGTCCAAGAGTACACTGAAGAGTTTTTCAAATTGTCTCTCGAGTCGGGAATAAAGGAACCAGAATATCAAAGAGTGGCAAGGTATGTAAATGGATTGAAGTATCATATATACGATGAAATGATTATGTGTTACTTATGTAATGTAGACGAAGCCTATCAAATTGCTTTTAAGGTGGAAGAAAAGGTTTATAGAAGGTTGTGGTAAAAGTTCCATGGAAAAGGAACTAGAGGAAAGGGTAGAGAAAGTGTTGCTAGCAGCAGTGAAAAATAGGATGAAGGGACTAGCAATCAGAATACAAGAGGAGAAAGTGGTGTTGGAAGAGGTAGAGATTTTGGCAGAGGAAAGTATGTGATTACATGTTATGTATGTGGAGTAGAGGGTCATGAAGCATTGGAATGTATGGAGAGGCAGAATGCAGCAAGAAGAAATGAATCCAAAACGCAAGTTACCCAAGAAGACAAGAAAATAGTTGCTAGTGGAAATGTTGAATTACTTCAGCAAAAACAAGGAGAAAACATGATGTTCAAAACAATATTATTCAAGCCTAAGACAAAGGCAGCAAAAGAACCTGAACAAAGAAAGAGATTGTTCAAAACTAAGTGCAAATTTCAGTATAAGTGTTGTCATATTGTCATCGATAGTGGAAGTACAGAAAATTTAGTATCCATAGAAGTAATGGAGAAATTGAAATTGAAAATCATTCCACATTTGAATCCATAGAAGGTCTCATGGTTGAAAACAAGACAACAAGTGACGGTGACTAAGCAATGCTTGTTGAGTTTTCATATTGGAAATTTTGGTGAACAATTATTATGTGATATAGTGGAGATGGATGTTTGTCACGTACTACTCAAAAGACCATGATTGTTTGACAAAAAAGTTTTCCATGATGGAAGGAAGAACACTTGTGAATTTTTAAAAGATGGAAAGCGATATAGATTGGAGCCAATGGTGGAGACTGAGTCAAATGGTAATGGAAGCAAGGGAAAGGGAAGAAAAAATATTTGTAGCAACAATGGCATTATGATGTGTTCAGCCAAAGAATTTTTAAGAGAACAAAAAAGGACCCATTTCTGTTTGGCCTTAATGCCAAGAAAAGTTATGGAGAATGAAAAGATGAAATATGTGCCACCAAAAATTCAACCTTTGTTGGATGAGTTTAAGTATATCATTGGAGATGAATTACCAGCAAGTTTACCTCCCTTGAGAAGTATATCACATCATATTGATTTGATATTGGGATCAAGTCTACCGAATAAATCTCCTTATTAGATGACTCTAGCAGAGAGTGAGGAAGTAAATAAGCATGTGCAAGAGCTGCTTGACGGAGGACTGATAATTTTGAGTATGTGTTATACTTACAGTTTCAACACCCAAGAAAGGAGGTGAATGGAGAATATGCACTAATTCACGAGCTATTAAAAATATTACTATCACGTAAATATTTATTTTACCAAGGATGGATGACAATGTGGACTGTTTGAGTGGGTCCAAGTAATTTTCAAAGATTAATTTGAAGAGTGGTTACCATCATATTTGGATAAGGGAAGGTGATGAATTGAAGACATCATTCAAGACAAAGGACGGATTATTTGAGTGATTAATTATGTCATTTTGGATAACTATTGCACCCAGAACATTCATGAGAGTTGTTGTAACAAATATTAAAATTTTGTCTTTCGGTAACTTAGGAGAGAAAAAAATTATAGTGTTTAACTACCGAAAGTGTATATGTGAGAAAACGGACATTTGTCTGTCATGCGCATCATTGAATGTTCTCTACCTATCATCTTCAGTCAAATAATGTCGAAATCAGCCCTAAATGCCAGAGCAGTATAACAGTCACAAGACAACTCACGAAAAATCCAAAGACAGGGTTCACATGAGAATCAAAGAAATGTACCATATGTTCGAGCATTGAGTCACAAGGAGAATGAATGGAAGCATTGGCAGTGGAATGACTGCATACACCGAGCATTAAGCCACATGGAGAAAAAGTTCACGAGTCCGGGATTTTTGGTCATCGGGGATTTGGCCGACGTAGATATTTTAATAACTGCAGCCTCGATCCCCAAATTCACTAAAGTATTAAAGGATAATCCAGGTTAATTAAATATTAAGAAATATTAAAGTTAATAAATCTCATCGCAATTTCGCGATTCGGGATTTCTCGCATCAAGTATTATCAAAGTCCTGACACTTAAATCTACGAAAGGTTAAAGATTAATTGATAATCGTGATTAATTAAGAGATTAAGACGAATGATTATTGTCTAATTAATCATGTCGTGATTCGGGATTCCTTGCATGTCATAACTCTTGAATACATGATACCCAAAACCCCGAAACCCGAAAACCCAAAGTCAGGACTCCAGTCATATGCAAAACTGCTTTAGAAAAATGCAATTTTCTCAGCTGTGGAGAGGCCGTTTTCCACGTTCGAATAGTCAATCGACATCTAAAAATTCTAATATTTCCAGTGGTGTCTTCATAATTTAATTTAGATCTTTGGAAGGCAGTCAAAAATCCCCCGAAAGATGAGGTTCGTTTTCATAAATGTGGAATTTTTTACTGTGTTGAGTCATCATTTTCAAATGATGATTCTAAGCGACTGGAGTATCATTTTGAGAAACGGTTGAAGGATTTTGTGCCTAACACATCAGAGATGATTAGCCTCTCTCATTTTTCCTACAGGTGTCACATATTGGTAGAATCAAATCCATCTCTGAGCTCTGATTTCCGGATTTCATATTTTCCTGTTTTGACACATTTTTGTTAAAAACAGATTTGGGGCAAATGAAAACGGATCTCAGGAAATTGAGAGAGGTTTTTCCTCAAAATAAACAGATGCACAAAAGAATCTTTATGTTTATACACATCTCTCACAATTCAAGAGATAAATATCCATAACCGCAACCCCAGTTTTCAGCAGTTTGGCTCATTTTCTATGGTAGAAAGTTTCAAGAATTGGTTGTAACTATTGTTATCTTTTAGATTAGAGAGGATTTCGACCTCAATACATATATGAGGCATATTTGTAAAATGAAAAGGGTGGGAAAGACACAGGAGTAGTACTCCTCGGCTGTAGCTTTCATTTTCAATTTAATAAAAGATTGCAGAAGCATGTTTTATCCATATCAGAGATTCATGTGATGTTGCTTGTAGAGTTTGTCCATTTTCTTAGTTTCAATATTACTCCATCTATATTTTCTTCTCGATTTGTAACTGTTTTGTAATAGAATTCATCCTCTGTTAGATGCTCAGTTGCAGACTGGTTATAGGTTGTTTCTTGCAGAGATCAAGTTTCTGAATTCATCATTTGCTAGATGCTCTGTCCCAACCATCTCTTTCCACTGATTTATTCTTGGAATTCACTCATCGTTAAGTGCTCCCTGTGTATTGATATGTTTTCTCTTTATTTTGCTGCCATACTTTTATAAATCCTTCTCTTTGTAATCATCTTCTATCTTGTCTCTACTCCATGGATTTCCATTTCCAAAACACTCTTATTATTTGTTTGATCATTTGACTCCATGCCTAATGGACTACATCCCGGTCCAACCCATCAACCCTAAAAACCTCAAAGTTTTTCATTACCCACAGATATGCCCATTGTTTAGCTTATTGGATATCCTATCGTGACATATATTCGAGAGATCCCTCTCGGGTTGGAAGGGGCAGTTTATAATCAAAAGGGTTCGTGGTTATCTCAGAATTTACTTGCACGCAACCCAAATCAAGTTCTAAGTGATAACTTTTTTTTTTATTTAAAATGTGCTAAGGCTTGGCTCTATTATAGCCTAGAACCAACTCTTGCGACAACATTTTCGGGCGTCGTTGTCGAGGACGGAGGAACGAAGTTATCTTCCCTGGGATACGACAAAAATTTCAGATCTATTTCTTGATGGTGAACAAGGGATAGGCATTCAATTGGTTGTGATCATTCACCTGGCGACTCCTTGGTTCGAAGACTCTACATGATTCACTAGCGACTCCACTGGTCTAAAAATGTCGGATTCATTCGCTGCTCGGATTGCTGCAAGGTTTGCTCCTCTAGACTTTACAAATGTTTATGGTTTTCCAAACACTGTTCCAAACATTAAAGTTTGGGAAGATGTCCTTCCTAAATTTGGAGAATATGCGGACGACAATCCCGCTCAACACTTGTTTGAATTCCACAAGCTCGTGGATGAATTAAATATACATCATGAAGATGTCCTCATGAAATTGTTTATGTTTTCATTGGAAAGAGATGCTAGACTCTGGTATAAATATTTACCTCATTCCAGTATTCCTTCATTGAAAGATTTTCACATACTTTTTCATCAGCATTGTAAAAGAATCTATTCAACTGAAATACTTTTTGAAGATTGTTGTAATATAAAATTCACAAGACAAACAGATCAAACGCATCTTCTTGAAGAGGAGGAAGGAATATCAGAAATTTCTCAAGTCGATGAAGATAATCAGTATGAAGAAGAGTTGGCTGATAAAAAAGTAGGATATGATAGCTCTTGTGATCACATTCAAAAATAAGATATTCAACCTGCAGAAGAGAAAGAAAACAATAGTTGTTTGATCTAGAAATTGCACATACCACCTCCTCCTTTAACAGAAGAAGAGATAGATCTGCTCCTGAACAGTCATGTTGCAACCCCTGCTTACACAGACCTATAGCATCCACACAGTCTTGAAGATCTTGAAGACTCTGTTTTGTTTCATGAAAAATATATGGTCGTCATGCTTAACCATCCTAAATAATGTTTGGTGTCCGAGAATGATTTAGATTTTGATGTAAAGGCTGTCGATGATGAAGAAGACGGTGATATTTTTCAAAATCTGTTTCAAGATCAGATTGTTGATTTTTCAATGCAGAAACCTTCAGGATTTTATTCTGATTTTCCAGTATTTGATAGATATAGTGATGATGAAGAGGATTTTGAATATTTGTTGTCTAATGAAATTTCATCAAATCCTATTTATCAACTAAGAGATGATCAGAAAAGTATGAATGCTATGGTCGAAAATAGATATGAATTTGTTATTCAAGAGTCCAATGAAGATCCTTTTAACTTTGATACATCCTCTAAAGATATCATTGTTGGAGAGAGTGATTAGAAATTTTTTCATGATGCATATTTTCAGACTTAGTTTTCATTTGATCATTATCAAGATAGTAATGTAGGAAATGAATAACATATCTCTACTTCTCTCTTAAAAATTGTCAGTTGTAATAGGCCAGCATATCATAGTGATGAATTCAGATTACAGGGATATGATGAAAGAGAGCAGACAGGTTCAGATCAGCAGTTGATCATGCATGTCTCCCCAACAAATATTGAGCAGTCCACATTTAACATTCTGATCAGTAAAGGAAAAAAACAACAACATTTCAGTCAGTTGGAACAGCAGCAAAATGAGGTATTTCTATGTGACTTTTATGATCCAATAGCAGTTTATATGGAGTCAAAATGGGGGACTGAATTTTTTATTTCTGACTTCTTGAAGTCTGAATTTCAAAACTGTAAGTACCTTTTGCCAGGGCATTTTTGAAATTTGCAACTGCTTCTGTCATCCTTTTTATCAAAGATGGAAGTATAATTAAGTTTGTTAGTCGAATACTCGCTTGGTTGATTTGGAAGTTTTCCTATACTTGAACAAAGCAGTGATATCGGTTAGAATAGGTCATGTATATAAATAAGCTTGAATTTGAGCACTAGAGTACAACAGTGGTTTTTGGTATGTTTTTGGTTTAGTTTGGATCCAGTATGGTTTTGTTTTAAAGCATTACGACTCCATAGCCCAATGAATGCATAAGCGGTTTTATGTTTCGGAAAGGTGCAAGCAAAGTGACAGGGTTCAACTTTTGATAAGAATGATCTCAGGTCACCCAATGGATGAAGGCACATGGTCTACTGTTCTTGGCGCTTTGCAGGAAAGCACCATCCCTAGATGGAGCCTCTGTTGTAACAAATATTTGAATTTTGTCTTTCGATAACTTAGGACAAAAAAAAATTATAATGTTTAACTACCGAAAGTGTAGATCTGAGAAAATGGTCATTTGTCTATCACGCACATCACTGAATGTTCTCTACCTGTCATCTTCAGTCAAATAACGCCGAAATCAGCCCTAAATTCCACAGCAGTATAACAGTCACAAGCCAACTCACGAAAAATCCAAAGATAGGGTTCACATGAGAATCAAAGAAATGTACCATATGTTTGAGCATTGAGTGACAAGGAGAATGAATGGAAGCATTGGCAGTGGAACAACTGCATACACTGAGCATTAAGCCACATGGAGAAAAAGCTCATGAGTCCGAGATTTTTGGCCATCGAGGATTTGGCCGACGTAGATATTTTAATAACTACAACCCCGATCCCCGAATTCACTAAAGTATTAAAGGATAATCCAGGTTAATTAAATATTAAGAAATATTAACGTTAATAAATCTCATCACAACTTCACGATTCGGGATTTCTCGCGTCAAGCATTATCGAAGTCCCGACACTTAAATCTACGAAAGGTTAAAGATTAATTGATAATCATGATTAATTAAGAGATTAAGATGAATAATTATTGTCTAATTAATCCCATCATGATTCGGGATTCCTTGCATTTCATAACTCTTGAAGACATGATACCCAAAACCCTGAAACCCGAAAACCCGAAATCGGGACTAGTCATATGCAAAACTGCTTTAGAAAAACGCAATTTTCTCAGCCATGGAGAGGTCGTTTTCCGTGTTCGAATAGTCGATCGACATATTAAAATCCTAAGATTTCTAGTGGTGTCTTCATAATTTCATTTGGATCTTGGGAAGGCAGTCAAAAGTCCCCCGAAAGATGAGGTTTGTTTTCAGAAATGTGGCGTTTTTTATTGTGTTGAGTCATCATTTTCAAATGATGATTCTAAGCGACTGGAGTATCACTTTGAGAAACAGTTGGAGGATTTTGTGCCTAACACATCAGAGATAATTAGCCTCTATCAGTTTTCCTACAGGTGTCACATATTGGGAGAATCAAATCCATCTCCGAGCCCTAATTTTCGGATTTCATATTTTCTTGTTTTGACACATGTTTGTTAAATACAGATTTGGGACAAATGAAAACAGATCTCAGGAAACTGAGAGAGGTTTTTTCTCAAAATAAATAGATGCACAAAATAATATTTCAATTTATACACAGTCATCATGATTCGAGAGATACATATCCATAACCGCAGCCCCATTTTTCAGCAAATTGGCCCATTTTCTATGGCAGAAAGTTTCAAGAATTGGTTGTAATTGTTGTTATCTTTTAGATTAGAGAGGATTTCGACTTCAATACATATATGAGGCATATTTGTAAAATTAAAAGGGGGGGAAAGACACAGGAGTAGTACTCCTGGGCTGAAGATTTCATTTTTAGTTTAATAAAAGATTGCAGAAGCATGTTTTATCCATATCAGAGATTCCTGTGATGTTGCTTGTAGAGTTTGTCCATTATCTCAGTTTCAATATTACTCCATCTATCTTTTCTTCTTGATTTGTAATTGTTTTATAATAGAATTCATCCTCTGTTAGATGCTCTGTTGCAGACTGGTTATAGGTTTTTTCTTGCAGAGATCAAGGTTCAGAACTCATCCTTTGCTAGATGCTCTGTCCCAACCATCTCTTTCCACTGATTTATGCTTGGAATTCACTCATCGCTAAGTGCTCCTTGTGTATTGATATGTTTTCTATTTATTCTGTTGCCATACTTTTATAAATACTTCTCTTTGTAATCATCTTCTATCTCGCCTCTGCTCCATGGATTTTCATTTTTTGAAACACTCTTATTATTTTCTTGATCATTTGACTCCATGCCCAATGGACTACCTCCTGGTCCAACCAATCAACCCTAAAAACCTCAAAACTTTTTGTTACCCACAGATCTGCCCGTTGTTAAGCTTATTGGATATCCTATCATGACATATATTTGAGAGATCCCTCTCAAGTTGGAAGGGGCAGTTTCTAATCAAAAGTGGTTTGTGGTTATCTTGGAATTTACTTGCACGCAACCCGAATCAAATTCTAAGTGATAACTTATTTTTTCATTTAAAATGTGCTAAGGCTTGGCTCTATTACAACCTAGAACCAACTATTGCGACAACAAGAGTTATGGATGAAGACTTAAAATCATTTTTGGGTAAGTTTGTTGTTATATACTTAGATGACATTTTTATTTTCAGTAAAACCAAAGAAGAAAACCTAGAGCATGTGAGAAATGTGTTACAACTATTGAGAGAAGAGAAATTGTTGATAAATTTGAAGAAATGTGTGTTTCTGAAAGAGGAGTTAGTTTACTTGGGATTTTTTATTTCCAAGGAAGGCTTGAAGATGGATTCTGAAAAAGGTTAAGGCTATTTTGGAGTTGTCAACACCTAAGTGTGCACTTGATGTGATAAGTTTCCATGGATTGCCACAATTGTATAAGAAGTTTATCAAAAAAATTAGCGAGATCAATGCACCACTTACTGAATGCATGAAAAGGGAGATTTTCAAGTGGACGATAGCGACCATGAAGTCATTTGAATACTTGAATAAAAAGGTGATTGAACGACATTTTTTGGCACTTCCAGATTTAAATAAAGTGTTTCAAGTAGATTGTGATGCAAGTGGATCTGTGATTGGAACAGTTTTGAGACAAGAAGGAAGATCAATTTCATTCTTCAACGAGAAATTGAATGATGCTAAGAAGAAGTATTATGATTATGATCGAGAATTTTATGCAATTGAACAAGCTTTGAAGAAATGGCAACATTACTTGTTACTGAAGTAGTCTGTCGTATTTACATATCATAAGGTGTTGCAGACATCAATAGTCAAGGTAAGTTAAATAAAAAGCATTCCAAATGCGTAGAATGTTTTCAAAGTTACTCGTTTGTTTTGAAGCACAGGTCTGGAAAGTCAAATAAAGTTGTAGATGCATTGAGTTGGAGAGGAATAATGATGAATACTTTGTCAGTAGAAGTTATTGGCTTGGAATGTATGCAGAAGACACATATTTTGCAAAGGCTTGGAAAGCGTGCAAAGTGCCTTGGAGCATTGATAGGACACCACATTTGGATTTCCACATCCAATAAGGTTTCTTGTTTAAAAACCAAAGATTTTGCATTCCTTGGAGTTCATTTCAGTTGAATCTTGTTAGAGAGTTGCATAGCGGAGATTTATGTGGACATTTTGGCATTGATAAAACCATAACATTGGTTAAGGAAAGATACTTTTGGCCTAGCATCAACAAGGATGTGAAAAAAATTGTTGAGTGTTGTAGAATTTTCCAACTAGCAAAAGGAAGGAGTTAGAACATCATATTGTATACACCACTACCAGTACTCGAGAGGCCATGGGAAGATATGAGTATAGACTTTTTTTTGGGACTGCCTACGACATAGAGAGATCATGATTTTACGATGGTTGTAGTGGACATATTTTCAAATATGGCACATTTCATATCATGCAAGAAAACCAATGATAATACTAAAGTGGTTGTTTTATTTTTCAAAGAGATTGTGAGATTACATGGACTACCAAGAAGTATCACTCCTAATAGGGATACAAGATTTCATGTGCATTTTTGGAGGATGCTTTGGAAAAAGATGGATTCCAAATTATTGTATAGTTATGCATATCATTCTCAAACGGATGAACATACCGAGGTGGTGAACCAGAGTCTTGGAAATTTGTTGAGTCTGAGTGGGGAGAAGCCATGGCAATGGGATTTGATCTTGGTGTAGGATGAATTTTCTTATAATGATTATGTTAATAGACATGTGCAAAAGAGTTCATTTTATATTGTTTACGGCGGGTCACCAAAAGGAGTTGTTGATTTGATTAAATTATTGAAACCGGAGGACAAAAGGAGTGCTAATGGAAGTGAGTTTACAGAGAGCTTGTAGGAGATGCATGATCAAGTTAAGAGAAAGCTACAATAGAAAAATATCAAATATAAACAGGGAGAAGATTTGTGAAGAAGACAAAAGATTTTTGAAGGAGAGCTGGTAATGGAGTTGGTAATGGCACATCTAAGGAAAGAGATATTTCCAATAGGTACGTATAATAAATTGAATTACAAAAAAACTGGACCATGTCGAATTTTGAGAAAGATTTTCTGATAATGCATATAAGTTAGAGTTGTCGGAAGATTTTGAAATTTCTCCCATATTCAATGTGGTCGATTTGTATGAGTTTCATGAGGTAGTAGAGAATGATGAAAAATGTACCATGACTTAATGGAAGAAACAGATACCTGTAAAACTAGTCAAAGAATTAGAACAAATCTTGGCAAAGAGGGTTAGCAAGAGGATATGGAGAAAGGAATATTACGAGTATCTAGTTAAGTGGAAAAACAGGGGTTCTAAAGATGCATCATGGGTTTATGAAAAAGAATTGATATGCCTACGAGGATCTTCATCCTCTGTAGAATCTATTGTTACCACAACATGAGTTGGATCTCATTTTTTTCTTACCAATGATGTCTGATGCAGAAGCATCTTTGGCCTCAAGCGATCTGTGTCAACCAAAAACATTTCAATTTCATGTTAGCAAATGTAGGGTGGAATAAGTGTTGAAACTCTAATTTTTGCAACATGTCAAGTGTTGAGAATCCATTTGTTGCAACAAATCAAGTGTGAAATATCAGTTGTTGCAACATTGTGCCACAACTACAGTTGTTGCAACACCATGAAGACATTGTTGCAACATTGTGTGAAATCCCAGTTGCTACAACACTATGTGAAATCTCAATTGTTGCAACACCATGAAGACATTGCTGCAACATCGTGCATAATCCCAATTTTCGCAACACAGTGAAGTGTTACAAGCCTAGGGGTATGAGTCTAGTTACGTTGTTATGGGTTATAATGTGGAATACTCCACATGGATTCTGTGGAATATGGCGAAAAAAATCAAAGAGAAGGCATTTGGATGGAAATGGAGAAGAAGTTGGACCATTGAAACAACCTAGCATCCAACTCATCTTGGGAAAGAAAGAAACGGTTAGAAAACAGTTCAGAATGGGAATCGTTGTAATTGTTCAGCGTCCAATGCATATTGAAAATAAAACAAGAAACGATTTGTGGGGAAGAAAGAGGGAGGAAGAGGAGGAGGAAAAGGGAAAGAAGAGGGATCTACATAATTAAAAAAAAAAAAAACACAAAGGCACTAAGACCAGTTTTTGGGGATACACAGTGTGGAATAGAGAATAGGCACTAGTCATTCAGTGAGAAGGATAATCGTGCTAGATATGTTGATGATGTAATGAATAAAATTTATGTTTTGTTAATAGAGATCATAAATTCTTGCTAAAAGAGTCTCATTTTGTTTTTCACTTGAGACAATCACAAAGAGTTACACTTTTAGAATGTGAGAAAAACATCAATCAGTATGGTATTGATTTCATACTTGGTTGTTAGCAAACATGGGAGGTTTTTCCCCTAAAATTAGGAACAAGGAACCCTTAGAGACTAAATAAAATTTCGGATTACATGATTGGATTCCTGAATGTCACTATAAACTTTGGCGATTTTATCTTTGTTACTCCTTCCATCCGAAATTCTCCACAATGTTTTTGTAACAATCTTCTTGATATGCATTGTATCAAACAAATGGGCTAATTAGGTGTAGTAGGGCATCCTACTAAATTGGATGGAGTATCTTTTCATTCCTCATGGAATTTCATTAATGCATTGATAGCCTTTATGAAACATAAAGGAAACAACAATTAAATATTAGATACAATAAAAAGAATTGAATATAAATACAAGATGTATAACATTACATATGATATGGAAACAAATTGCTTATCTTGACAATTCTTATTATATTCAAATTCTTGCTTAAAGAGTCTTAAAGAGTCTCTTGTAATAGGGCAGTCTACTAAATTGGATGGAGTATCTTTTCATTCCTCATGGAATTTCATTAATGCATTGATAGCCTTTATGAAACATAAAGGAAACAACAATTAAATATTAGATACAACATCATGCAAGGATTTTTGAGGGTCATAAATTTTGACTCGATTATTTGTTTGGGCTTAAATTTTATAGGGAGTTGTGTCTCGAAGAGGTCACTTCCATGTCGATATGATCCTTCTTATGGGACCTCATTTTGAAACATTTCTGAGGCCAAATTCCTTCATATAAGGCCTCAAATTGGGGTTTTAGTGTTTTTTCGGTATTTTTTAAATTTGTAATTATCAATTATCTCTTAGTGTATGCACCTAATAAAAAACGTGAGTTGACAAATAGTGTTTCTCTAGTTAGTTTTTAGTTATTGATCAGTTTTAGAGTCATGCGAGAATTTTCTAAAATTAGTTGTTTTCAAAAATCTCTATAGTAGTTATAAGGGGTTGAACTTCCATTGTAATAGTTAGGATGGAGAAGGAATAAAAGAGAGTTATTTCTCATTCTCATGTGTTTAATTGGCTTTTAGATCTAGTGAATAGATCAAAATTTATTGGCTACATCACAATAAAAAGAATTGAATATAAATACAAGATGTATAACATTGCATATGATATGGAAACAAATTGATTATCTTGACAATTCTTATTATATTCAAATTCTTATTTGTTAATAGAGATCATAAATTCTTGCTTAAAGAGTTTCATTTTTTT
>ML825341.1:0-14356 GCA_009831015.1 Picea engelmannii | reverse complement strand
GAAGCATATAGATAACCCGTTGTAAATAGAGAACTCAGAACCTGCACATACAATGCACGACATCTCGCAAGTTCATCTGAACCCTGGGTTGACAATTAATGCACAGACTCTTTTATTGCTCTTTCTAGGGTAATAAAACAACCTGTCATTTTGACGTTGTTGTCGGGGAGATGTCAAAGGCACATAAATTATTTATTTGCAAGTCTAGTTTTTAGGAAACACACATGGTACGGGGATCATCAAAGAGGAACTGTCGACTACCTTCTTTGTGGGGTCTCATATGTAGTGTGATGCATTTAGATTAGGTCAAATAGTTGCATGAATAAAGTTAGAAATCCACAGGGAAGATTTTGTGGTGTAGTAAGAGCCACTCAAAGCACTAACCATTTTTGCAGGAAATTTGGTAAAAGGAGGAGATTCATAGGTAAACTTCGGATTCCAATATGATTCACTGCTTGAATTTATAATGAGACACTATGTGGGCTCTCTTTAGTTTCCATGGTGGTTATGTCAGGTTATCATTCTCTCACAATATGGAGTTACTATTTGGCCATTGAATAAGACACTTTGTGGGTTCTCTAGAGTTTCCATGGTGGTTATGTCAGGTTCTCATTCTATTATACCATAGGATGTTGTCACCAATGTCATCATTTCCATAATTTCCCTCATTTTGACCTCACACTCAAAATATTTCCCCATATTCACCCATGCCATGGCAACAAATTCCCTTTCAAAACCTAGCCTTGGTATAAGGATGGTGAAACCCTCCACTTGAACACATACTCCAACAGCCTTCACCTCAACAACACCCCTAGCTTCCATCAAAAAATCCTCCACAAAGACCTCCTTGAATTCCAACTCAACCTGCCCATAACCCATCAATAAAGTGACTCAACCCACTTACAAAGTTGAGTTACCTACTTTTCATCAAGTAAAATGAAAAAAAAAAAAAAAAATGGTAGTGAAAACACGTTCTCAAACATTGCTAGACATAGTGATGTTAGAAAACCAGTCTCTGGCTAGCATCAATTGGCTTAAATATTTCCAACTGTGAAAACCTCTTTCAGACGCAGTTGGACAAACCTTGTTTGAAAACCAACTTGTTGGTGGCCAAGGTTTGAAGGCAAAGAAAAAAAAATGAAAAAAGAAAAAGGAATATGTATGACAAGATTTTCGGAGTGGTTATTTTTTGATGACCTTATCAGTCAAAACCCACATTCAATTACAACCTTACATTTAGGTTGCACACTAAAACCTTAAGGGGTGTCCAAGGACCAATATTTTGCAGGTCACACACACTGTCATCCAATGCCACCTGATACTATTCTAGAGACCTAAAATACCTTAAACCGCGTGCTCACTCTTCTCATACGACCTTGGCTCATGACCATAACCTTACAGATCAAGAACTTTTTCCTTTAGTACCAATCTACGCGTCAATCTCCATCGTAGAACCTTGTCCATACAACCGAAAGTCAAGACCAAAGGCTACTTTTCGAGGACTGCGTTCCTTGCTCGTATCACAAGGCCGTGGACCCCAAAATACACCACAAGATTACATGTGGTTTTACAATTGATGACCCATATCATTTCGAAGGGTCTGGCCTATGTTAAACTCCTCGCAATTATGCTCTACGAAATGTTTTTCCATCGTTGATCTCACCCGTGGTCGGACGGTTGGATCTGCATAGCACAACTCTTCAACTAATTTACATCTATGGTGATGTTTTAATCAGCACTTGGATGGATGATCGGAATGGAACTTGCCTTCTTCAATGATATCCGATGATCCTCATTCAATCACCTCATGATCTGACGGTCAACATTAATCTAACTCCACGAGACTATACCTCTGGATTTCTCCACAATCCAACGGTTGTCGTTCATCACAATCCCGATCGGATGGCTCCTGTACTTAATTTTTGTAGCCAAATTTATATAGAACCATTGCTCTGATGATTTCCTCTAAGGTTTATTCATTACACGTCTCCAGCTAAAACGTTCCATGATTCAATCAAGATTTACCTCCCTTTGTTGAATTCAAACCTCCACAACATTAATATCAATGACTTTTACAGTGGTCAATGATCATTGTATTTCCTCCTTCATGTTCGTCTTATTGTGTGACGATTATCCCTGCAATCCAAAGAGCATATCAACCTGTAAAATTACACCTTATGGATAAGTTCAATTATGATTTCATCAGACTATACATAATCACATCAAATACATGCCATCTGCAAGAATAACACACTCCATAACAATGAACATAAACTCCTTTCCTGTAAGCTCGAAATAGAGCTTCTTATTTAATCTATTCATCAAATGCACATAACATGTACACAATTTTACATAATGCTTTCACTGCCTCTTTGCTTGGATCATGTTGACATGCCTCTTTTCCTCCCCCTCTAGCCTAATTTTTCCTTTAATTGGCCACCTTTCTATGGCCTGATCTTCCCTATCAATGGCCATCTCTATGCCTTACAAGATACCATCAAATAATTAGCATAGTCTGAAGCTAAATATAGCTCAGACCCACAAATTACTCAACAAATCCCTAATACATACTTCATATCCACAAATTCCTCCCAACGACCCTAAAATCACTCAACTTCTCTCTTCAATATCTATCCTATTTAGACAATCTCGATTACATTCCAATCTCTCACAACTAATTACATTAATATTTATAAACCAACCATAAGCCTCCTTAACAATCTCACTATTCTAGATACATGCACATAAACTCAAAAAATACAACATTTCATTAGGGAACCAACTCCCTTAGTAAAATTTGAGAGACCCCCTAGGTCTTAGATTTGGAAGCTCAGATGCTCCTGCATTAGCTTCCTGAGTTTGAAAACATTCATGATCTCTTGATCATGTGCTTCCATGAGTTGATGAAGCCCTCTTGGATCCCAAACTTGAGTTTATAGTTGTCTAAATGCCTTACACATGTGTTGTTGTTCTACATATGTTGTTTGTTGGTCCATTCCTTTCCTTTCAATCAACTACAAATTCTGATTGATCATCTCCTTTGCCACACAACTTATCCATTTGTACTGCCTCATCATCAACTCCCATAACCCTTCAATAACAAAATCAATTTATGTTGTCTTCATCTCATGAAATCCCTTGTTGTATTCATAAACATCTCCTTGGGCTGCATATCCTTGTTGTAGTTTATTGTTGTTGTCGTCCATTGGTTTCATTACATTTTCATCTCTACACCTTTGGCTATTCTCAAGGCTTTGAGAATACTCATGTATTCAATAACTCACATTCCTTAGTTCCATGGTTAAGTTATGAAATCTTTCCTGCAAATTATGCTCTTGCATTTGATTAAAACAACAAATCAAAATCAAATTCTTCATACCTTCACTTACCATTCTCCAATCAACAACATCTTCCTTTTTGAATTTCATCTTTACTTATTTGTACTCTTGTGTAGCCCAATGCAACATTTCATCAGTTGAAATATCTTCAAGCCAATTCATTGGTTCTTTTGTGTTTTCAACATTTTCAACATCTCTATCATCCTTCTCATTGCTTCCATGGAGCAAGGTTTCCTCAATCTCAAACATAACAGAATTTTGAATGTGTCCTCCTTTGATGCCCTAATAAGGAAATTCCTCCTTCATCATACTCTCGGAATATTTCCAATCTTCATAACCTGCATACATACACCAATTGTCAAATTTAAAACTAAAATTTTTTGGCGTTGCCATCTTCATCATGTGTTGCTCTGAACACTCCATGCCTTATTATAGGTTCTTTGTTGAAGATAAAATATCTCTAGTTTTATGACCAATACTCCAATCCCCCGTTGGCCTATTTGGTGAAGTTTTCTTATCTCCATTTGCTTGAGATAATTTTACCATCACATCATCCTTTAGTGTTTGGCTGCCTGCGAACACACTTTCCTAGGATTTCTTATATGCCTCCAACCAATCAATGGGGCTTTCAAAATCATCCTTGAGCATCAACTCTTGCTCAGGTTCACACCAATGAACTTCTTCATCTTTCTCCATATTTATAACAGTTTCAAACAATTGTTCATCCTTATTATCCCTTTGTCCTAAGCATTTCTTCAGACTTCCTTTGTCATCAACATAATTTAAATTATGTGGTGTTATTATGCCTTTAGAAAACATATATCCCCTCTTTCTTCAGCCTTTATGACAGTCTCAACTAATTGTCTAGTTTCTTCCTCTGCAATCATATACAATGAATTAAAAAAAATAAAAAAATATGAGGGTTACTATCCTCATCCAACTCTTCTATCAACACATTATCATGTTGATATGAACTCTGCAAAGAGTTCATGAGATCTTCTGCAAGTCTCTCTTTCTCTTCATATCCTTCTCCAAGGATATCTCCTTCCTCGGGTTCACTATAAAAAGCCTACATCCCATACTCATCTGCTTTGAGTTCCTCTTTCAGCTTGAAATACATACTCTGCCTCAACCTTGTATGCCATACCATTGGTCTTTCTCACCTTCATCTAGCATCTTTTCTATCATATTAAGAATTTCTTTCAAATCATCCAACTCTATGCCAAAGTCTTCTTGACACATCCCTTTTATTCCATTTTCCTTGGCATCCTTCCTCTTTCTCTTGATGTGCCTTCCTTCATGAATATCAATAGTCATCTTCTCTTCCTTCTTCTGTGGAATCTCCTTTCCCACCTGTGAGCTGCAACAAGCCTCTTTCATCTCTCTGTAACTAGTCTCCTTCTTGTTACCAATACCAAGTCATCTTCTTGGCATCCACTTGGCTCTCTGCAACATAACCTTTTTTTAGCACTCCTTCTCATCAACTTCTAAAGTTGCTTGGATTTTTCATTCCAACTGCACACTTCATCTCCTCTTGAGAACCTATGTTGTTCTCATATCTCAACAACTTACCTGCTAACTCTTCCACAAGCATTTCTCTACAATAAATTTCACTCTAAAACTTCATTGTTGTACCATGTTGTTATTATCTGCATCCACAATACATTTTTGACCAAATCAATTTACAAATTTTACCTGAGAGATCTTTCTCCATGATCTCATTCCTCCTTTTTCCTAGAACTCCTAATCATATCCCAAATTTGAACTCTATTTTCACTTATGTTTCCTGCAACTCTACAATTCTGCATGCATCTCTAATCTCTGTAAAGAACATCAATGTTCTTTCTTCTCTCAACTCAGTTTATGTAATTTACCAATTCTCTATCTACAACAATAACATTCCAATCCCAAAGAGCGTTACTATGCTCTGATACCAAAATTATGACCTTATCGGTCAACACCCACAGTCAATGGTACCCTTACATTTAGGCTACACACTAAACCCATAAGGGGTGTCCAAGGACCAATATTTTGTAGGTCACGCACACTGTCATCCATTTCCACCTGAGACTATTATGGAGACCTAAAATACCTTATACCTCACACTCACTCTTCTCATATGACCTTGGCTCATGACCATAATGTTACAGATCAAGCACTTTTTCCTTTAGTACCAATATACGCATCAATATCCATCGTAGAACCTTGTCCATACGACCGAAATCCAGGACCAAAGGCTCCTTTTCAGGGACTAGGTTCTTGGCTCGTATCACAAGGTCATGGACCCCAAAATATACCACAAGCCGACACGTGGTTTCACAATCGACGATCCATATCATTTCGGGTAGTCTGCCCTATGTTAAACTCCTCGCAATTCTACTCTACGAAATGCTTGTCCACCGTTGATCTCACCCATGGTTGGAAAACTAGATCCATGTCACACAACTCTTCAACTAATTTACATCTACCGTGATGTTTTAATCATCACTTGGATGGACAGTCGGAATGGAACTCGCCTTCTTCAATGAGATCCAACGATCCACATTCAATCACCTGATGATCTGACAGTCAACATTAATCTAAATCCACGAGACTGTACCTCTTAGTTTCTCCACAATCCAATGGTTGTCGTCTGTCACAATCCCGATCGAACGACTCCTGTACTTAAGTTCTGTAGCCATGTTTATATATAATCCTTGTTCTGGCGATTAGGTTTATTCATTACATGTCTCCAACTAAAATTTTCTTGGATTCAATCAAGATTTACCTCCCTTCGTTGAATTCAGACTTGCACAACATTAATATCATTGACCCTTACAACGGTCAATGATCATTGTATTGCCTCCTTCGTATTCATCTTATTGTGTGACGATTATCTCTGCAATCCACATAGTTGATCAACCTGTAAAATTACACCTTATGGACGAGTTCAATTATGATTTCATCAGACTATACATAATCACATCAAATACATTCCATCTACAAGAATAACACACTCCATAACAATGAACATAGGCTCCTTTCATGTAAGCTCGAAATAGAGCTTATTCTTTAATCTATTCATCAAATGCACATAACATGTACATAATTTTACATAATCCTTTCAATGCCTCTTTGTCTGGATCATGTCGAAAAGCCTCTTTTTCTCCCCCCTTTGGCCTAATTCTTCCTTCAATTGGCCACCTTTATATGGTCTGGTCTACCCTATCAATGGCCATATCTATGCCTTACAAGTTACCATCAAATAATTAGCCTAGTTTGAAGCTCAACATATCTCAGATCCAAAAATTACTCAACAAATCTCTAATACAGACATCACATCCACAAATTCCTCCTAATGACCCTAAAATCACTCAACTTATCTCTTCGAGATCTGTCCTATTTAGGCAGTCTCGATTACATTCCAATCTCTCACAACTAATTACATTAATATTTAGAAACCAACCATTATCCTCCTTAACAATCTCACTCTTTTAGATACATGCACATAAACTCAAGAAATACAACATTTCATTAGGGAACCAACTCCCTTAGTAAACTTTGAGAGACCCCCTAGGTCTACTCTTTAGGTCTTAGATTTGGAAGCTCAGATGCTCCTGCATCATTTTTCCAGATTATTTATTGTTTTATTGCAATTTCTTCACCATGCATACTACCAAATTCGTAGTCTCACAATCAATGGAATATGTTTGATAATTCTCATGGTGGTTTACAATGCTACAATACTTCTTTCAAACTTTGCATTGTGTCAGCCTCTATTGACAACACTCATAGTAGTTGATTGTTGTTCCAGAATGTATTCACCTTGCAATAACTTGGAGTCTGAAGTTCAAAGAAGATATTTTCTGGTTACAGTTTCCCTGTGTCCTTTCTTGTCTGACTGAGCATTTATATGATAAATCCCTTCAATGTAAAATCCCTATTAAAGTATATCCTAAATAGAGCACATTAGATGCATTGCACATAAGGAAGTCGGTGGATAATATGGCATCTTTGAAGGGAACTAAACATGAGAAGTCAAAGTTTTCAGCATTAGTCTTGCAATATTGTGGATATTCCACATTGTAATGGTCATATGGAGGGTCTGATATCATTGTGTACAAATACCCTAGAGAAGATATCATGGCATGAAAAGATACATGGAGAAGATGCATTGCAAAGAATAAGCTTGTGAGCTTGTAGCTATAGGAGAATTTGAAGATGTTGTGACCCACTTGATAACCCTTTTTTCTATATTGATTCTCTCTATGTTGGGTCCCCTTTCATCTGTTGTCTCTTCTGCCTTGCATGAGCTTATTGTTAAGATAGTTGTATCCAATTTGATGGGCATTGACAAGTCCTTGTCAGGAAACACACTTACTCTGTGTTGTTGGTCGTTATTAGGAAGCATGTTCACAGCTTCAAGATATGATGCTTTGACAGTTATTCGTGATGCACAAGAACTTGACATAGCAGCCATGTTTTTACTAGCATCAAAGTGAATATTACATCCCAAAAAATTGGAGTTGAATATAGTGCATCACCAAAAATCGGCCAGCCATGATCAAGGAAACGCCAACACATTGGATTTACTCGGTGAAAGGAAGATGTTCTAGTAGTTTGTGAGTATTATGGGAAGTACCAAGAAAAGTGGTTCATCTATGCATAGATCTTTCACCATTTTTGGATTGAGCTCAATATTAAAATAAAAATAGAGGAGCATAGTTTGTGGAAGGATATATCTCATGATTGTTTTCTCTCATTATTCCACGTGATCATTTGCAGTCCTTGAATATTTTGGAAGGTGAAAATAATAGTACAAATCACCTATTTTCGCTTTAGGATCATCTCTAAATCTAAAAGATTGTTTCAAAATTTCAAGATCAGTGGTGGCAATAGTCCAGGTTTGAGAAAGAATTGGGAAGCCACATAAAGCATTACCCCTCTGATAAAATTATAAGGATGTTTGTCATGTTAATGATCTTACTCTTGGTACACTTCATATTTTCAACGACTTGATTGCTTGGATCTTGCAATATCTTGTTATGAGTCTCTACTTGAAGAGATTCGAATCTTTGCCAAAATTTTCTATAAGATTTCAGACTCGTAGATACAAAAGTGATGCAAAGACTTTCCATGATTGGTTGTTCCAAAATTCCAAGATTCAATTTTTTGTTTCAAAGTTTACATAATTCCTTGATTGGATCATCAATGTCATTAACAAAGCATTCATTGACATCCACTTATTTTACAAGCCTTGTGATGAAAAAGTTTCAATTGATCAAAAGGTTTTGTGTCTACTTGAAGACTTGAGATAACTTTTACTTTTATCTTTAATTTTATTTTATAAACTTGAAAAATGAAAACAATCCATATATAGTCTATCTATATTACATTTACCTTGTTCTTGTTCTACCTTACCCTTGTATATATACCTTGTTTTTGTTTATATCAACTCCATTTACCTTTATCCATAAACTTCATTTATCTTTACCTTTATCTATGTCCATACACTTCATTTACTCTTATTTTTATCTCTGTTCATATACTTCATCTTTATCCATATTCCTTCCATATTCCTTATTTTCCTTGTTCATAAACTTCCACTTACTTTGTTCATTTGAATTTTGCTTGATCTTACCATATCCAATATATATGAGGTTCATTTGAAGGTTGATAGAAAAAAAAAAAAAAACATCAATTTATAAACTATGGTTTGGAACCATATAATTTAGAATGTTGGATGAGCTACAATGAATCATCTAAGGTGAAATCTACACACACACACACACACACACACACAGAGAGAGAGAGATTTCATATATCCTGATTTAAGAAAGTTGGAGGAATAACCTACAACCCTCATTCCTTTCTATACAAACGTTACAAGATAGAATTAACTCATGTTTGTATCTTAAACTATTTTTCAAAACATAAGTTTACATTCCCATAAATTATTGCTACGAAATGATATCCTCTAGCTTGAAATGATTACTATGAAGTGACATCTTGTAGCATAAACAATAATGATAAAAGTAGTGTAAGGAATACTACCATTGGAACTATCAGATTCATTATCGGGTTCTATTGGGTTTTCCACTAGCAATTTCGTTATTGGGATACATTGGGTTCATTTTTATGCTCTATTCAAACTAGTTGAGTTCATCATCGAAATTCTTGAGACTAGTCTATACATTGAACAAGAAATCTTTGTATAAGACTACACTATCTCATACAATTTGAGAGGAAAGAAGGCATATGTAACAAAGGTAAGGGAAATTCTGGTTATACAATATGGGAGGAGCTCAAAATCGTAATGAGCCTGGTAACATTGACATAATTCAGCAAAGCCCCGAAACCTTCGACATTTTTATGCGTGCAGGTTGGTTGGTATTTCTTGAACATTTCCAAGGTTTAGATTTAGCCATAGCGACATAATTTACCCAAACTTTCAATGGAGAATTAGCTACAGTCAAAGGACTGGCATTTTTGGTTAATGAGGAGCCCAATACTAATTGCACAAAGGAAGTCGAGATTGCATCTACATAAGTAACAAAGGGTAATTCCACCAAATTGTTTGAAGTTGAATATCATTATAAGATTGAAACTATAGAAGAAACATTTGGAATAACATCAATGGAGGTTTTCAAAAACAAAACCACAAAGGCATTTGATAAAGAGGCACTTGTCTGGTCATTAGAAAAGATAACAGTTGGAGGAAGATTGAATGTAATCATCCAAACTCTGCAACCAGGACTTAACAATATTTGAAGAAAGAAAAAGAAAGGTAAGACTCCTATCTTTCCTTCATGTGAAACTTACAATCCTGGTTATTTGGTGATCCTTGTTATTGTTTCATCATAAGGCCCAAATAAGATAACTAGTGTGCAGTAGAAGAGAGTATTCTTCGTAAAAGTGTGCATTGACAAAATTTGTGAAGATGGGATTAACACAACAATCTAATTCAATAAAAGTTATTTGTACAAGAAAACACATTGATGACACCTCAACCTTCCATCACATTTTTTGATCAATGCATTTACCAACAATAATCAAAATGAGGAGAAATTAATGAAAGTATTCACAACACATTATTAAAAGCATGTTTTAATGATGATTTGCTCATATATTTAAATCCGTGAACTCAATAGTCTTTATTTTTGGCGAGGGGAAGCAAGAAAGTATAACATCGATGTCTACAAAATTTCTAAAAAACCCAAATTATAGTTTGTGAGAAATTAACAATTTATCAGACCTATAACAGACTTGAATTCAGTGCATAATGAGATGAAAATGTATGGTTTGTGTTGGATTTCCTCACAAAGACTTTCTTTGGTTATGCAACAATTAGTTGGGAATTTGAACCATATATAAGACAAGGTCTAAGAATCTCCACCAATCTGTTAAGAACCAAATATCAAAATAGCATAAAAAAACCTCAGAATAAGTACTCAACGCCTTGAAAAAGAGAGAATTTCAGATAATAAGCCTCTTCAAGGGGGAAACCTCCTTATACACCACATAAATTTCCAAATACAAGATGATTCCAAATGAAAAGGTGTCCTTGGTATATATAAGAGACTAGGAGGTACAATTACAACTAATGGACCCAAGCTGACATAGATAAAATAACATTACTAATGTAATATGCCCCAATTAAGGGGTAATGTGCCATTATTTAGGGCTTAACATGCCCCTCCCCTTCAGACAATTGTTGTCTGCAACGCTTGAGTAATTTTGGATGCTTCTATATAAAAGACTCATCTTCCGAAGTGGAATCTTCAGTAGGTAGTTTCCTCCACTTAATGAGATACTTTGAAATCGATATATTCCTCAACTAGCGAATTCTTGTGCCAGTGATAGCTTCAATATCCAATATGATTTTTCCTTCCTCGCCAAGTTTTGGCAATACAATTTGAACTGGGATCTTGTCACTTATAACCTTCTTTAAGCATGAAACATGGAAAATTGGGTGTACTCGCAAAGATGCAGGCAACTCCAATTTGTATGTCATAGTACCAATCTTTTGCAACACCTTATAAGGGCCATATTACTTTGGTGAAAATTTATTATCCTTATTAGCTTGCTTGAGGGACATATGTTTGTATAGTTGTAGTCTTAAAAATACCCAATCCCCTACTTCAAAACTTCTTTTACTATGATGCTTATCTACTTGTTGTTTCACGTGATTTTGTGCCATGGTCAGGTTATCCTTTAGGAGTTGGACAACTTGTTGTTGATGCTCAATGTGATCTTCCACTGCTTGAACCTTAGATTTTTATTTTAGAGAAGAAGTGATGGAAGGTGGGTGATATCCATAGAGTGTCATAAATGGTGTCATTTTTGTTGCAGTATGAAAGGAAGTGTTATACCCATTCTATCAAGGGTAACCATTTGAACCATTGGGTTTGTTTATCAGAGACAAAGCAACGAAGGTAGCCTTCTAGACATTTGTTCACTATCTCAGTTTGGGGATGAAGGACATAATATAGGAAGTGAATTGTCCGCCCGGTTGAGCACTCCATCCTGGAGCGTTGAAACTAGGATTAGGCCTGGAGGAAAGAGGAGTCCAACCTCCAATTGTAGGATTCGCTTGGGGAATATGAACCAAACTAGAAAGGAGTATAAGGAGGAGTCGTGCCCCCATTCTCAAAACTAGGATTCACATTAGCTGTTGGAACAGAGGATGAGAGTTGTGACGTCATGTTGGTCATACCAAAAGTAAAGGGATTAGAGGTCAAAGGTATTGACTGAGAATTGTGACCTGGCATACCAAAAAGAGATCCGAAAGGGTTTGTTCCTATGGGTCGAGTAGAAGTCACAGGTTGGGTAGCACTAGAGGTGGGGACCTCCGACACCCCCACTGTCGAGGATGAAGGAGTCGAAGGGATCCCACTAATCACATAGCATATAGGAGTCGAGGGACTCCCCGAGACGTTCGGGTCTAACTCAGTTCTCATAACTAGATGATCACAAATCTAGGAGGTGGAGATATATGTACCATGTTTATTAACTTTACACCTTTTAGAAGGCAAATTCAGTAAAGGATCAAGATGCGGTGGTAACTTCAAAAAACGACGAGACCTACGAGGAGGCTGGTATTTCTCCATGATGACTCAAGACTCAGAATATAAAACCAAATCCTAGGGCTAACTAATAATCACAGAGCACACCAAAATAAAGCAAAGAGGCCAATGCACACAAACAAGATATAATGGCTGAAAAGGAGCCTCCCTCACTACAATAGGCATGTATCGCCCAAGAGGGGCCTGAGACTCCCTTCAAAATATCAGAGGTATCAAAATCAGTTATAAGGGCCCTCGTGGGCTTAACAACGCAGTCGATCTGACCCCCCCAGAGAGGTAATCCTCCATAAAGGATGTGTGTTGTCCGACCCTTATCTGACTCAAGGTACCTGCAAAATAACCCATGCAAGTAACCTATGTGGCTACCTATGTCAAACAACTAGAGTCACCACAATATAAATGCACAGGCGAATAGTCATAAGTCTGGTCCACCATATGGGCAGAGTAACAAAGCCCGAAATCTTGAAAGCACCACCTCTCATGGAGGTAAAGGTACTAGCAAGACCCTGAAATACGAATAGAACCCCATAAATATCTCTGATGCTAAGAAGGTATTAGAGGGCTATCTTCGCAACCAACTTCACGCGACCTCGTGCTTAACTCCGGTGTGAGCGGAGCCTTTTGACCTCACTGATTACACAATGGATTTCACCACTCCCTAGTCAGTGAGACGAACAAAGTTCACTCACACAAGAATTATCCAAAATACTTGGAATATAACAAAGTAATCCATGTAGGAATAATGTATAAAATATGAATAGATAAGATAATATAAGATGATTTACAATTGAGAATGAGGGCTCGTTTATATACCCACACAGGGGTGCCCTTTAACCAATAGTCATGTCATTTGAGACATGTCCTTTCATTATTAATAGTCATTATTTATTAATTAATTATTATTATGTTATGAATATCTATTTATAGGTATATTTATGTTCATAACATTGCCTTCCCCTTAAAAATGCATTGTCCTCAAAGCACACTTTATGGAAGACTTATTTTTTGCGATAGCTTGTAATTATTGTCGCCTGATTCTTCATTATCGAGTTAGTAATCGTTGAGGACCTGAGACGATAAGATCTTCTAAGCGCTGAGCAAAACTGTCGCATTGTAAAGGAGTCTGCCCATCCTAATTTGATCTTCTGCATGGTGAGTTTATAGGGTTCTTGGAAAGAACTTGATGTATTTCGACTCTGATGATAGCTTTTACTTTGAGCATCACTTGTAGTGGAAATAATATTCGTCATACTGGTCATTTGTTTCTGTTGATACAAGGATAGGCTAAAGTATCGATTTTTGTGATTAGGATGTCGGTAAGGGATCCTTGCAACTTGATCCTTACTTCGTATACTTGTAGCTTTTTGTTGATTAAATTTTGGAATTGAGTCTTCTTGATATCTCTGGCTTGTTTGTACCTCAACATTTGAAAACTTCTTTACATTAGCGGGATTTGCCTCCTTTTGAGTTGTAATGTTGATTGGGTCTGTCATTGTTTCCTTATCGACTAATGATGTTTTGCAGTCTAGCTTTTCTTGTAAAGTCTTCTTATCATGCTTCAAAATTTTAATTTGTGTTAATAAATCTTGATTATGAACCCTTAGGCGTGAAAGTTCTTCTTTATCTTCTGATTTGCCGACTTTATTTATAATATTTCGATTCTCAGGCTTTTCATCTTTCATCTTTTTAATTTCTTCAAGCAAATTTTGATTAAGGTTTTTCAAACGAGAAGCTTCTTCATCATTTCCTGATAATTTCTTCCCAAGATCTTGATTCTCTTGCTCCAACTCCTGGACACGTTGTTATGTGTCCCTTGACTTCTTAATTTGAGTAAGTAGTTTTTCACTATGATTTTTTAAGCGAGATATTTCTTGGTTTTTATCAACAATAACTTCATCATATTCTTTTTGCATTTTTGATATCAAGTTCTGATTATCTGGAAGGATCACCTTC
>ML825340.1:107815-128111 GCA_009831015.1 Picea engelmannii | reverse complement strand
ACATTATAAATCCGCCAAAGATATTTGGGAGAAGCTTCGAAATATTTATGAAGGAGATACAAAAGTCAAAGAAGCAAAACTTCAAACTTACAGAGGTCAGTTCGAACAACTAAAAATGAAGGAAGATGAGAATATTGTAGCCTACTTCTTAAGAGTTGACTAAATAGTGAATGTAATCATAGGATTGGGAGAAGAAATCGAAGAATCTGTAATTTTTCAAAAGGTACTAAGATCTATTCCTATGAGATTCAACCCTAAGATATCAGCACTATAATAAATATCGGATCTGAACACAATAAGAATGGACGAATTGCATGGAATCTTTGTAGCATATGAAATGAGAACTGAACAAGAAAATCCAAATGTAAAAGAAGCAACCTTCAAAGTATCCAAAATATCAAAGCAAAAGAAAGAGGAACAAGAAGAATATAGCAGCACCAGCAACATCTCGAAAGATGATGAAGAAGTGGCCAACTTTGTCAAAAGACTAAACAAGGGAACCAATGGTAGGTATAGAGGTAATCTTCCTTTAATTTGTTTTAATTGCGATGGTATTGGTCATTTTGCTAACAAGTGTCCTCATAAAAAAAAGAGAAATGATGAAGGTTACTCAAAAGGAAAACACACATATAAAGGCAAAAGAACTACAAAGAAATATTTCAAGAAATGCTTATGCATCAAAGAAGACATCTCATCATTAGATGAAGATGAAATCATTGACAGTGAGAGAGGAAGAGTTCTATTCATGGCAGTAAAAGATTCTGACAAAGAAGACTCTGAAGAAGAATATGAAGAAGTCAAAGATGAAATTGAAGAGGTAGAAGTTGACTATCGAGAAAAATTAATGTGTCCCATAGAATTTATCAAAAGAGAAAACAAGAAAAACAAGAAACTACAAATAGAACTAGACAAGAAAAAGGACACTCGAGACTAGAACAAATGATCACAAGATTGAAGGTTCAAATAGAAGAAAATAAAAGAATTGAAGAAGCACTCAAATAACAGCTAGAATAAAAGGACAAGATCATTGGAAACTTGGAAGCAGAGATTGTCACAATAAGAAAGGATATTCAAAATAAAAATATGCAGAACAGCTCAAAAGTTCTGGATGACATTATCAACAGTCAAAAATCGCATCTTGACAAGTCTGGACTTGGATACAATCAGACACAAAAGGGATCAAGCTCCAAAACAACAGAGCAAGAAACAAATCCAAAAAGCTATGCATAAACAATCAAAGGGAATAGTAAGATGTCCAAGGAAGATTACAGGGACACTCCTCCACCGAGAAGATTCAAATTTCAAAATCAACAACAGACAGATAGGCCTCAAGAAGAAGAAGGATTCATAAGAGCACCTTCTTTCATAATATCTTCAACTCCCATGTATCAAACTATATTTTTTGGTTTATGTTATGCATGTAATAATTTTGGTCCTAAAGCTGTGAATTGCAGAGCTAACAACAGAAACAATAACAAATTTGAGAGTCATACACAAAGGGGTTACTCAAGAAGAACTAGTGAAACACAAAGAAGAAGTTACAACATGTTTGAATCTTTGAACACTGAAGTGGAATGTTACAAATGTAACAATTTTGGACATGTGGCCAAAAATTGCAGAATGACAGTGCCTCTTAAATAACCTCAACGTAATAACAACAGTCATAGACAAGAACCTCAGAAAACGACATGGATAAGAAAACAAAATCAGTATAGCAATGAAGAATGCACAGTCGCTCTACAAGCTAAGCAGAAGAAACACGATTGGTATGTTGACAATGGGTGTTCAAAACACATGACATGTGATAGAGACAAATTTCTTACATTGTGAAAGGAAAGAAATGGATCAGTCTCCTTTGGAAATGATAATTCAGCCAAAATCATTGGAGAAGGCACAGTCTAAATTGGGAACAAGAATAAAAAGACACAAAATGCTCTACTGGTAGAAGATATGAAACACAATCTTCTAAGTGTGAGTCAAATGTGTGACCAAGGTCATAAGTTACTTTCGATTCACAAAAGTGTGAGCTAAGAAGAGAAGGTTCAAGGAAATTGGTCGGCACAGCTGCAAGAGCTTCAAACAACGTATATGTGTTAAGTGAAATTGGAAATGAAAAGTGTTGTCTAGGAAAGGAAGATGAAAGTTGGCTATGGCACAGAATAATGGGTCACATGCATTTTGATAACCTTGTCAAAATCAGCAAAAGAGAAGCAGTCAAAGAAATGCCCCAGATCATGAAACTAACCAACACTTTATGCAAGCATTGTCAACAAGGAAAACAAACAAAGACCAGGTTCAAATCAAAGGAATATTCAACAACAAGACCACTGGAAATTGTGCATATTGATCTAGTTGGACTAACTACAACAAAGGGTTTTAAAGGTGAGAGATACTTTATGTTATTACTTGATCATTATACAAGAATGACTGCAGTTTGCTTTCTCAAGAACAAGTCAGAAGCTTTTGAAACTTCAAGATCTACAAGGAAATGGTTGAAAATGAGATGGATTCAAGAATCAAATGCTTGAGATATGATAATGGAGGATAGTTAACTTCAAAGGAATTTATTGACTACTATAGCAGTCATGGAATAAAAAGGAAATTCTTTGTTTCTAGGACACCTCAACATAATGGAGTTGTTGAAAGAAAGAACAGGACAGTACAGGAAATGGCTCAAATAATGCTAATGGATTTCAAATTGACAGATATATTTTTGACACAGGCAGTGCATACAACATTTCACATCCAAAATAGAGTAATGCTCAGAAACAACACTGATAAAACTCTCTACGAGCTATGGAAAGGAAGACCAGCAAATATGAAGCACTTCAGAGTTTTTGGAAGCAAATGCTACATCAAAAGAGAAGATGGCAGAATGGGAAAATTTGACTCTCGTGTGGACAAAGGAGCACTTGTTGGTTACTCAAGTACAAGGAAAGCATACAAGTGTTACAATATAATATTGAACAAAGTTTTGGAAAGCATCAACATAGCAATTGATGAAACAGGTGAACCAGAATCAATGGAAGATGTTTTTAAGGAAGCTACTTGGAGAGTATAAATAAGAGGCAAGGCTCTCTCATTTAAATCACACTTGAGAATATTGAATACCTATAGGTGTCTGAGGTAAAAAAAGGATATATAAGCCTAATTTCTGAGGAAAGTGAAGAAAAGAAGGCCGAAATTCAAGGAAGGATAAATTCTTTTGATGATGCTTTCTAAGGTATGTTTTTTTCAGGTCATCTCACCATTTTCGTAATAAATTTTTTTATAGAATGATTAAGACCGTGAAATTGCTATTCCATTGAGGAAATATATCCAAGTATCTATGGTAGAAAATTCATCTTGTGGGTCGTTGTATTTTTTGAGTTACACTCCGTGGAAAATAGGGTTTGTGGCTAGTCCTGAAACTAGTCAAAAACAGGTGTTTCGGGTAAAAACATCATAAATTCTTAATAACATATCCAAATTCATTAAGAAAAAATGCGTTGGTTAGAGTACAGTCTTTAGTATGTTGTGTAATAGTTTCAAATCAATTCAACAAATATTATGTGCGGGGCACACTCTACAAGGTCGCTCTCTAGAATAAGCCATAATTCAACAAGGTGTGCCATTTTTGCCATAACTCATTTTTTGAGAGGTTCCAAGTAGTGACACCTGGATGAATTGTATTAAACACACTGAATAACATTGTGTATAAGTTTCAGATCTTTATTCATTACATCTACAAAGTTATGATTATTTCAAGTTAGGGTTGTTGACTAATCCAAAACTAGTCTTGTGAGACTAAAGAAACGTCTGATGAAAATGCTAGTCTCTTGTTGTTAAAGTTAAGGAAGGTTTGCAGGTATGTGATCATATACACCAGGTCTATTACAAAGTTACAAATCATATTTGGATGATGAAATTAATGATGGGTTTTGGTTGAGGTACAAGTTGGGTACATGGTTGAGACAAGTAGTTAATGAGTTAGCACATACATGAGGTGTATAGTTGATGATTTTGGTACATATTGATGAGTCATGAGTACTTGACACATTATTGGTACATACTTGGTACATGGTTGGTTGCCCTTTTTTATGGTACAGGTTGATTACAGATTGTTTGGTATAGGTTGGTGCATGGTTGATGCACTTGTTTATGGTACAGGTTGAGGTACAGGTTGATGCATGGTTCAGGTTTATTGGTACATGTTTATAGTGGTATATCTCACAGTGATAGTGTGACAGTGGCTCCATCATTGTAATTCTACTTCAGGGCAGTTGGATGGGGCAAGGACAAGTGGTTGTAGCCAGAGAACATAGGGGGTTGTAGCCTCCTTCTAGTTGTAGCCAGAGAATTGGGGATTTGGAGCTTCCCTTGGGTTGTAGCCTGAGAAAC
Source organism: Picea engelmannii (assembly GCA_009831015.1). Classification (NCBI taxonomy): domain Eukaryota; kingdom Viridiplantae; phylum Streptophyta; class Pinopsida; order Pinales; family Pinaceae; genus Picea; species Picea engelmannii. Next base: position 123,731 of record ML825340.1, on the reverse strand, counting down.
TAGGGGGTTGGATCCTCCTTCCAGTTGCAGCTGGAAAAAAAAGGAAGTTGGTGCTTCCAATGAATGTAATTCTTCAAGACATATAAGATAAAGCATTCTGTGGTTTTCTCCCGATTTTGGTTTCCATGTAAAACACTGGTGTATTGTGTATGTGTGTGATTGTTCATTTCTTATTGCTCATTATTGGATAATAATTCTACATTGATATAACACTTGGATTATTTGGAGAAAAGGGATTATAATTACGTTATTACTGATTCACCCCCCTCTCAGTAATTCAACGGGATGAATATACGCCATTCAAGAGAGAACCCACCTGGGTAGCCTTTGTGGATTCCCTCAAAGAGGAGTTATACCCTATTGCAATCTATGATGACCAGTGTATGAGATGGATGACTATCTGTCAGGAGAGAGATTAGATAGTGCCAAAGTATACCAACATCTTCCATACCCTATGCTCAAAGCTGCATATTCAAGATTATGAGAGACACTTGGTTTTGAAGTACCACAGTGGCCTACATAGGTACATCCAAACAAATATGGATTTCTTGGACATCTCCTCACTAGGATTTTCTTATCTATATGCTGTCAAAATTAAGCACAAATTTAAGCAGAGAAATAAGTGAGAGTTCAAGTATGCAAATCTACAACAACATAAGCATGCCAAAGGTTCCCCTAACTCATAGAACAAGGGATGGAGCAAGGAAGAATAACCTCAATAAAACATACAAAGAAGGGTGATGGGAAGATGAAGGACACTGGAAAGTGGTGTGATTTCCACAAAATCCCTTGGCACAACATTTATGAATGTTGCTCGAAACAGACATTGTTGTTCGAGCTTAAAGAAAAGGATTCAAACCTTGACTCCGACTCTGATTCAATACAGGGAAAGAAGATCATTGGTGCATAACCAGTACTACCATCACAACCACAAAGATCCAACCAGACAAATCGGAGAAGCTTAAGAAGGGGGAGTGCCTCTTCCATTCACATATGTGAGTGAAGGGGACCCCATTGTTGAGCACACACTTATAATGAGAGGGGTAGTGAATTAGTATAAGAAAACTTTTTACTTTTCCAAACATTCATCAACCATAAGAAAACAATCACATATGAGATATATTAATTGTAGAACATGGAACAGAAGGTTTACATGGAAACCCTTTCATGAGAAAACCACAAAACTTCTCTTTATAATTCTTTATCGGCACCAACCTACTGTTACAAATATTTGTAGGCACCAACATACTGGAGACACCAATCACCACTAGTTCAAATCTTGGTAGGCATCAACCTACTCTTATAGATGTTCATAAACACCAATTTACTGGAGACGCCAATCCTTTCTGCTAAGCAACAACTTAGAAAGAAACACAAATCTCTTTGTTTGCGCAGCACCAACCTACTCTTACAAATCATCGTAGACACCAATCTACTAGAGACACCAATCCCCACCATTAATCACACACTTAGCAAGAGACATTGATATATTTATGTGAGTTGCACCAACCTTCACCAAACCTTCTTGTTACTTCTACGTTCACCAGGTCTGCTCATTGCTTCTACCTTCACCAGGTCTACTCACTACTTCTACCTTTACTAGGTATCACCAAAAATTGAATTTCCAAATGGTGACTTTCCCAAAGATTATCATTTTGGACCTCTTCCCAAGAACGAACTTGTACAGCATGCCACATATCAAATTTTGCAAATTTGATTCTAAAATTTTTACCTAAGGTATTTTTGTACGTCTCATTTGTTCTCTGAAATTTTCACAGTTTGAAGAGTCCCAGAAAAGAAGTTATAGAAAAAATTCCAAACTGGCCTATTTGAAATTGATCTCATGACCATTTAGAAACCCTAACTTCCACAAAGCATATCTCAAAAAGTGTAGTGAACCAACATCTGTAATTTTTACCTGGGGTAATTATATATGTCTCCTCTCTTCTGTAAAAAATTTAGAGTCTAAAGAGTCCCAGAAAAGACGCTATAGTGAAAATGTCAAACTAAATTGTTTGAAACTGATATCAGGACCATTAAGAAACCCTAAATTCCACAAAGCATATCTCAAAAAGTACAACGAACCAACAACTAGAATATTTCCTGACGTACTTTTGTATGTCTCCTCTATTCTATAAAAAATTCACAGTTTGAAGAGTCCCGGAAAATAAGTTATAGTGAAAATTCCAAACTGACCTATTTGAAACTGATCTTAGGACCATTTAGAAACCCTAACTTCCATAGAGTGTATCTCTAAAATTATAGCGAACCAACATCTAAAATTTTGACCACATGTACTCATATATGTATCCTAAATCTCTACACAATTTCACAGTGTGAAACATCCTATAAAATAAGTTAGCAAAAGTGTCATGTTGACATGTTTAAAATCGATTTCAAGAGCATTTAGGAATCCTCATTTCCACAGGGAATATCTATGAAATTATAGTGAACCAACATGTACAATTTTGACCACATGTACCTAGATATCTCTTCTCCATCTTTAAAAAATTTCATTATCTGAAACATCCTAGAAAATAATTTATAGTGAAAGTTCCAAGCTAACATGTTTGAAATTGATTTTACGAGCAATCAAGAACCCTAACTTCCATAACACATATCTTCGAAAGTATAGCGAATGAACATCTGAAATGTTTACCACAAGTAAACCAATATCTCTCCTTCGTCTCTTCAAATTTCAAGTTTTGAAATGTACCAGAACATAATTTATTGTGAAAATGCCAAGCTGACCTGAAATTGATTTCGCAACTCTTCCCTTTTGAATGATATTCAATCTTTGCTCATCCATTTCTCTCTCACACACACACACTCGATACTTTCTCTTTTATACATTTTCATAACCCTTCATGAAGGGACATGTCCATTATTAAATAATTAATTCCCCCTTTTTATTTCACTTTTCCAAATACCATGGGAAAATACTCAAACCCATGGGGTTGAAACCACCATTTCATTTTTTACTTTTTCACATGCACCCCCTTTACTTTATCACATGCACCCCCAACCATACACCATTGGTTGGTTGAGCTAGGGACAATGTCTTCATGTCATATAGCAGTGTTTCATGTCCTATTGTATCAATCCCTTCAAAGATTAGGTACTGTGTGATGTTGCCCAATTGAAGTATATGATGTTCTTTTGGAACTATCATATGTGTGGAAACATCATGTTATTTATGAGTCTCGACCCCATAGTGTCATTATTACTCTAAGGGGTCAGATCTACAGGATACTAGAGGTAGTTATTACTACTGTCATTTCATTGATATCAAAAAAATAGTGTCGCAAATGAATATCTCAGACCACAAATTTTTCCCTCTTCACGATCTGGTTAGAAGGTGAACAAAAGGTCAATATGACCACCACGGCCTCAGCCCAAGACCTTTCTATACAACAAAAGCGGGTCAAAAAGATTGTAGAGGAGCACAAAGATATATTTTCACCTACAATGGTGCCTCTGCACTGCCAAGTCAAGCATTCCATTGACTTGTTGCCTAGTGCTCCCTTACCTAACGGTCCAATCTATAGATGTTCCCTTCCGGAGAATGAGGAAAAAAGCATCAAATTCATGAGCTCATCGTGAGAAATCATCAATAAATGTAATCATTTGCCGTTCCTTGTTCATGTAAGAATACATAAAGGGTCCCATTAGATCATTATGGATGAGCTCCAAGGGAGAGGAGGCCTTCTGTTTTTCAAACTTCTCTTGAGGATGTTTGCCAAGAACGCATCCTTGACAAACTCATTTGAAAAATTGTATGTTGGGGAAGCCTGTGACCATTTCCTGTTGGCTAATTTGCTACATGTATTTGAAGTTTAGATGACCAAATATATCATGACATAGTCTACTATCATTATCAACACGCATCAATAGTAAAGCAAAATCAGATTTAGCAATAAACTTACTGAATGTATACAAACGAGACTAGTGATTTACCTCACCAATAGAAATCTTTGAGTTATCATTCATGTCATATATGGTTACCGAATCAGGTTTGAAATCCACCCTTTTTCTTGTGCAAAAATGTGCTATCTGATAATCATAGAGTAGATTCACGAGAGTTTTGGAACATGCAAGACATTCTCAAAACATCCATGTTGAAGTTCTACTCTCCCTTGTCCGGTGAACTAAATTGGGGTGTCATCTCCCATCGATGGGAGGGCCCGTGCATGCAGTAATAGAAGATAAAATATTTTACGAAGTTGCCATATGATGGGATCCGCCTAAATATAGGATCCATGCATCAAGAGAGGAATGAATAACAATTAAACCATGAGAATCATGTTATGTACCAAATGTTTAAAATATCGTAACAGAACAGAAGTACACACCATGTACAAAATGTGAGTGTGGATCACAACTTCAAGATATATAAGTTATATAATAAATCCTTAAAGAATAGGAGAACCTCCTCCAAATAACCAAATACATCTATACATCACAATTCACATCCCTCAATAATGAATGCATGATCTTTGTATATACCTATTCACATCTACACATGAGGCCCCTTTACTATTAGGCCAACCCTATTACATATATATTTACACATTACATATACCTTTAGCCCCATATATGCCCACCCTTGGGGTCATAGCATTACATTTAACCCTATATTTCCCCCCTTGGGTCATAACATAGTACCCTCCTTCAAAAAGCTTTGTCCTCAAAGATTTGCAATTAAAGGCTTCACATGTGATTAAACCAAGTAATGTGTTTTTCTTATGTTCTTGCTTTCTTCATTCTATTGATAATGATCCAATCATCCAAAATCAATTATTTTCAGTCGTAATCCTTGGTGGCTAGTTGTTGCATAATTTTCTCTCCTTTGATTCCATGTATTGATGTTGAAGCTTCTTTGATTTGTAGTAGATGTTGATCTATGATAATATCTTGTTGAATAATGGTTTTGTAATGCCTTGTTCCATAAATATTGATAATTATTCCATCTTCTTTGTTGATCATGTTGATTTTGATATTCTTGTTTTCCTTGAAATCTTTCCTGGTAATGAGGGTGTCAATATGCTTTCACATTTGACGGTTTTCCTTCACTCTGCGGCTACATTTCATATATCTTCTTTTCAAAGACAATGGCATCCTTTATCCTCTTTGTTTGGTCTTTGATTACTCTATCCTTGGAGATAATACCGTCATACTTTCCATGTATATCCTCTAGATGGAGTTCAACTTCTTCAAGTATCTTCTGGTGACCTTCTCAAATATTGTCTTCTTTTTCCTTTTGAAGCTGCAATGTCACCCCATTTATCAAATTCTAACATCCTTCTTCAACTTTGGATTGCATTTCCAATTTTACCTCATCAATATTTAGGGATTTCTCAACCTTCTTGCAAATTTCTTCTTCAATTTTTTTGGTATATTCTTCAACCAATATCATTGTTTCTTATTGATTTTGATAATTCTTCTTCTCTTCCTTCAATCTCTTAACCTAATCGAACATTTTTTTATTATGGTTTCTTAATCTGCCTATATCTTCATCTTTCTTTTTCAATTCTTCCTTTGACTCGTCTTTTTCCCATTTTCCTTTGCTAGTCTTTCCTTGTTTTAATTTTTAAAATTCCTTAATGAGTGCTTCATTAAGGTCGTGTATCTTAGATAGATCATCACCTTTCTTCTTGATCTCTTCCTTTGCTTCTTTTAGCTCATCTTGAATTTTATGCATCTCCTCCATTCTTTTTATCCTTGATCCATTTATTTGAGAAGAGTTTTTCAAATGCTTCCCATGTGCAATTCCATCTAGTATCCTTGTCAATACTCATCAACAACTTCCGAGCTTCACCCAATTTTATTTTTATTTTATTTTTATTTTTTTATTATTTTTATTTTTTTATTCTATTGACGAAGTCCTATCATATTTCTTTACAAACCTCAACCATTCCATAGGAATGATTTCATCTTTATCTTCATCTCCACTAAACTTAGGTATTGACATTGATGCCTAATGGAGGTCTAACCCCAACAATCAACTTACAACCTCAATATATTAAGAATAATTATATAAAATAGTTAAATCATTGTTCCAATATAATATTCTATGTTTTCTCTTCCCAGTGGCTTTTGAATCATCTCAATCAGACATCCCAATCAAAATTTATGATAGTTTTAAGTGAACATACCTTTGAAACCCTGATTTGGAGTATGTCCTCCTTGTCGACCTTCCTTCTGATGTATTTCTAAAATTCCATCCCTTCTACGTATGAAAGTTTTGAATGTAGTACTTTAATATGTCTCCTCTACAATGCCACAATTCTTATCAAAATTGGGTATTCCAAATGAAAGTTATGGTAACTTTCCCAAACCTTGCTAATTTTTTGCCTTTCCCAAAGAGAAAACTTGTACAGAATGCCATGTGTCCAATATTTGATACCTAATTATGAAAATTGTACCAAAAATACTATGGATTGTCCTTGCTAAAGAAGATGCAATTATTTTACCTGAAACGCCTATTTGAGACTAGGTATAGGACTAGTAAAAAACTCTATCTTCCACAGGGTATATCTCTGAAACTATAACAACCAAGAGAGTAAAATTTGTACCACAAGTACCTTTCTATGTCTTCTAAATAACCTCCAAGATTTGTTGTCTAAAGCAGCCCCGAAAGAAAGTTATAGTGAAAATTCTAAGATGACTTGCTTCGAGAAGAAAAAACCCTTGGATCTATGCTCTGATACCAAATGTTATGTACTAAATGCTTAAAATATCATAGTAGAATAGAAGTACACACCATGTAAAGAATGTGACCATGGAGCAACAAATAGATAAGTTATTGTTGGCATGTTTACAAGCAGAGTGTGCTTGTCATTGATGGCAAGAACAACAACGATGTTGGCATATTTACAGGCAGAGTGTGCATGGTAAGAACAGTAGGGAAGAAACAGATGAGCAAGCTCGAGAAGCTCAAGAGGAATAGCGCAGAGTTGCACGCAGTGCGCCAGGACCATTACCAAATTTCAAGAGAAATAACGTTCTCAGAAAAGCAGACGAGACCCAAAGTCATCAGGACTCCCAGAACCTTTGACACTTAGATATTCTTCAAAGTTGGGAGGATGCGTAAGATCAGGAGGAGGAGAAAAGTGATCTGAGTCGTTGGATCCAGAGGACACGTGGTGAGAGATCAGCATTTCGCTGACTTGCAAGCTAAAGAACTCAAAGGTGAGAGTTGTAGGAACTCGCGATATGCAAAGATGTGAAATGATCTGGGTCATTGGATCTAGAGGACACGTGGTGAGATATCAGTATTTCCCTGACTCGCGAGTTGAAGAAGTCAAAGGTGAGAGTTCTAGGAACTCGCAATATGTGAAGTCACAAAATGATATGTGTCGTCGGATCACCGAGAAATCTCGATCATTGATCTGACATGAAGCATTTCAGAGTTTCACGAGTTGGGAGTTTCGAGGCAACTCATAACAGGAGTTCGCGATACGCGAAATCATGATGCACCCTCTTGCTTGGTCCCTGGACACAGTTGGTGGTCACATTGATGAAGGTTAAGGGAGGAGCTAGCACGTAGTTGGGCTTCACATCGGAGAACCTCGAGATCGCGATGCACCTTTTTTATTAGTGAGCGGTCACAACCAGCGGTCACATGGAGACTGAATAGAGGAAGGAGCTAGCGTTGATAAGCTCAATTTCAGAGTTTCGTGAGTTGGGAAAATAGAGGTGACTCACATTCGATCACCCGAAATGAAAAATTGTGAAACGACTATTGGTTAGGTGTGTGGTCACTGTCGTGATCACATGAAAGGAAGGGGCTTAGCAAGAAAATCCAGTGCCCATTGTGTAGTTTTCTCAGGAAGGGAAAAAACGCCAAAGGGATGAGCGCACTAAGGTTCTCTCAGTAACTGCTAGAGACGGACTTATTGTAACTGCAGAAATCAATTGATTACATCTACCAAAGATTTTGAAAAATCTCAGGGTGATCGCCACAGGAGCTGAATAGTCTCTAGGTAACTGCCAATGGAATGAAGACTCATCATAGAGACGATTCACATATGGAAAAGCATCGAAGACTGTAGCTACCAGAGAAGCCAAAGAATCTCAGGAACAACCACTAATGATGAATAGTCTCGGCATAATGGCCATGGAAGAAGAAAAGACTCAGTGTAATCATCAAAGGGGATGAAGAGTTAGGTGCATGATCTAGCAGAGGAGTTGGAATTATAAATATATGTAGAACAAAGAAGAGGAGGTTTCTTCTGTTGAGAGTTATTCATGTGAGTAAAAGTAGGTCCTGTGCAGCAGCTTAAACACATAGAAGAGGCATAGCGCATAGAACAGAAATGCATATTTGAGAGAGGAAGAGGAAGTCGAGGTGCGCGAGTAGAGACAGAGTAGAAGAACATAAAGCTCAAAGAAGAATGCGAGTAGGAATACCCTGATGCAGGTAGAGCATAGCAGTGCAGCAGAACAGTGATGATACTGGTAAGCTATTGATCAACATTGTATCACCGTAATAAGTTTCAGTAGCAAATATCTATATGTCAGGGTGGTAGGGAGGTGCTAGGGAGGACTATTTTCCTCAAGGTTTCAAGTGGGTGCTTGAACACAGGGAGTTGTAGCTTCCATCTGGTTGTAGCCAGAAAAACCAGGGTGGTAGGGTGGTGCAAAGGAGAACTATTGTTCTTTGTTATACAGGTTGGTGCATGTGTGACTGGAAGTTGGTGCTTCCATCCAGTTGGTGCTGGAACACTTAGGGAGTTGGTGCTTCCTTCTAGTGGGTGCTTGAGAAACCAGGGAGTTGGTGCTTCCTTCTAGTGGGTGTTATAGAAACCAGAGAGTTGGTGCTCTCAGCAAGTTGCAGCTTGCAAAACAGAGGTGGTAGCCTCACAATAAGTTGGTGCTCATAAGAATGATAATGTATAGAAAATAAATATTACTTATCATATCAAGAAGAAGAGGTTTTTACCCTTTATGGGTTTCCTCAGGAAATATCTGTCTTTGTATATTTCATGTGTGTAATTGATGTTGAATGTTTTATTGCTTACCTCCTTGCATTATTGTGATTGTCATTGAGTGCTCTGTAAAGAGTTTAAAATAAGCATAATTGTTTAAGCATGGTAACAACTGATTCACCCCCCCTCTTAGTTGTCCAACAATTGGTATCAGAGCCGACCCATTTTATCTAAGGATATATCCTAAGAGCTTAAACATGACTAGTCGTGAAGGATCTTCAACCAACAAGGCCCCTCTGTTCAATGGAACAAACTTTTCCTTCTGGAAAGTTACGATGAGAACCTACATAATGGCTTTAGGTGCAGATGCCTGGGATGTGATAGAGACTGGTTATGTAGAGCCAGTTGTACTAGATAATAAGGATGACAAGCTAGAATTTAGCTTCAACGCTAAGGCTGTGAATGTTATTCTGAGTGGGCTTGCAGAAGCAGAATTTGTAAAATTTATGCACTTAGAAACTGCCAAAGACACGTGGGACAAACTCATTAGCAGTTATGAAGGTAATGAGAAGGTAAAGGATGCCAAGATTCAAACCTACAGAGTACAGTTTGAACAGCTACAGATGAAACGATTGGAAACTACTTTCTGAGAGTTGAGGAATTAGTAAATGCAATGAAAGCTCTTGGTGAAAAAATTGAGGAAGCCTCTTTAGTTCAAAAAATTTTGAGATCTCTGCCAGATAGATTCAACCCAAAGGTCTCTCCTATAGAAGAACTTAATGACCTAAAAGTTTTGGCTTTTGATCAACTTCTAGGAACATTGACTGCATATGAAATGAGGATAGGTAAAGATAAATCCAACACTAGAGAAGCTTCTTTTAAAGCAAATACGAATGAGGAATATAAGCTTGATGAAATTGAAGTAAAATTTGTGAGAAGACTAAACAAAGGATTAGGCAAGTATCAAGGCAAGTTGCCCTTCAAGTGTTTTAACTGCGGAAAGATAGGTCACTTTGCATCTAAGTTTCCACACAAGAAGCAAGATCAGAATTCTGAAGGTGAAAATAGGTACATACCCAGGAGATTTGGTAAAAATAAAAGTTTATGTGTAAACAATGATGACTCTTCAGAAGATAGAGATAGTGACTCGTCCTGTGAAGATAAGGTTAATGACTTTATGCTTATGGCCAAAGAGGATTATGATAATCAAGACACGGGAACTGATGTTAATGTTGAAGAAGTTGTGGTTGATATGGAAGGTGAACTAATCAGTGCCTTAGAAGAGATTGACAGACTCGGACTCGAGAAGAGAAAACAAAAACAGTTGTTGATGCAGTTTGAAAAGAATGCTAAAAAACCTGATGAAGACTTTTCCCTACTAATGGTGGAGTTAGAAGAGGAAAAGAAAATAGAGGACATTTTGAAACAACAGTTATCATAGAAGAAGGCAAGATGTGAAGCCTTGGAAGAAGAGATAGTAAAAACGAGAAAAGAGATGGAGAAAGTCAAAGAATTTTATCTCCAAAATCTTCCAAGCATTAAAGCCTCAAAAGGATTAACCACCATTCTGAATCAGCAAAGGAATCCAAATTTGAAAATTGGTTTGGGTTATGAAGAAGGATCAAGTTGTAGTCAACCAAGCAACAAAGAATCCATCAAGTTTGTCAAATCTACATTCATTGACAACAACAAATATGGAGAAACAGAGGAAGATAATCAGCTGCCAAGGAAGAGTGAAAGAAAAAGTACCAGAACTGAATCTATAGAATAAAGAAATCATCAGCATGGAAGAAATCAACATGCTCAAAGAAGACAACCATTTTCTAGGTACAAAGGATTTTTCTATGGATATTGTTTTTTCTGTTCTAACTTTGGTCACAAAGTTGTAAATTGTTCTTTAAGATTTAGATATGAGCAATCAAAACACTCCAGGAATAGATATCTGTCGCAACAAAGAATGAGACAGTCAAGTAACAAACAATCATAGACTGCAAATCATGTGATGGCTGGTAAAAGGACACAGGTTATGCATAACAATTGTTATGATCCTTTATTCAATGAACCAGAATGTTACACTTGCCATAATTATGGACATAAAGTTGCATATTGTTGCTTACGGAACTATGAATCAGATATGAATCCCTCTGCTGAAAATGTCAAGGTTTGGAAGAAAAAATAAAATGACAAGTGAGGATTAGTGTTGTCAGCTCAAAGACAAAAGAACCCATGGTATATTGACAGTGTATGCTCCAAACATATAACAGGAGACAAAAGTAATTTTTTGTCTCTAAGTGAAAGCAAATCAGGAAATGTAACCTTTGGAAATGATGCTCCTATTAAAATCAAGGGTAAAGGGATGGTGAGTTTGAGTAATGGTAAAGGAATAGCCTAGGATGTTCTGCTTGTAGATGGGTTGAAACATAATTTTCTCAGTGTAAGTCAAATGTGTGACAGAGGATGTGAAGTGGTATTCACTTCCAAGGATTGCAAGATAAACTCTGTAAACTCAGGACAAGTGGTGGCCAAAGGCATAACGACGGATAATAATGTATATGTGTTGAAAGAAGATAGAGAAGAGTGTCATCTAAGAAAACCTGATGAAAGTTGGTTATGGCATAGGAGACTTGGAAATCTAAACTTTGACCACTTAATAAAGCTCAAAAATCTTGAGGCAGTGAAAGATCTTCCAAGAATATCAAAGCCACAAGACTCTGTGTGCAAACCCTACCAAGTAGGGAAGCTAACTAGGACACAGTTCAAATCCAAGAGCTCTACTTTAATAGAGAAACCAATCCAATTAGTTCATATGGATTTATGTGGACCATCAAGACAGGAAGGCATAGGGAAGGAAAACTACTTTATGTTGATCATTGATGATTACTCCAGACTTACTTGGGTTGCTTTTCTCAAGGAAAAAGTTGAAGCATTTGAGAAATTTAAAATATTTAAGGCTTTAACTGAGAATCAAACAGGTAAGAGGTTAAAGGAAGTAAGGTCAGACAGAGGAGGAGAATTTATGTCAAGTGATTTCAAGGAATTATGTGATAAACATGGGATCAAGAGAGAATGCACAATCCCAGGAACTCCACAGCAAAATGGATTAGTTGAGAGGAAAAATAGAACAGTTCAGCAAATGGCAGGTCAATGATGAATGAGAAGAACATTGGTCAAACTTACTCAGTAGAAGCAATACACACAAAAGTCCATATTCTTAATAAATCTCACCTCAGACCACATAGTGACAAGACACCTTATGAACTGTGGTATAGAAGACTTGCTTCAATCAAACACTTCAAAGTCTTTGGGAGTAAGTTCTACATAAAGAATAATAATGAAAACCTTGGTAAGTATGATGACAGGGATGATGATGGCATATTCTTAGGATATGCTACCAACAGTAAGGATACAGATGATTTAATAAAAGATTGCATAAATTAGTTGATTGCATTGATTTAAAGGTTGATGAAGGAGTCCCAGTAAGAGAGGTGAGCAATACTGAATCAACAACAGAGGATATAGGTGAAGTTGAAGTTGAACAGGTCCAAGAATCATAACAAGAAGACTTTGAGTCAGATGAAGATGGAAATACTCAGGCAGACTCAAATCAATAGACATCATCAAATCCTTCCTCTAGAATTACTCAAAAGAATCATCTTGCAAGTCAGATAATTGATGAGAAAGACAAAGGTGTACAAACCAGGAGAAGGATAATCAAAAACATCGAGCAATCACATATAGCCTTCATATCCATGGCGGAACCCAAGAACTTCAATGAAGCCAGTGAAGATGAAAATTGGTTAAAATCAATGAATGAGGAAATGGATCAAATTGAGAAGAACAATACTTGGGAACTTGTTCCTAGACCTGCAAATAAGAATGTAATTGGCTCCAAATGGGTGTTTAAGAATAAAATAAATGAACAAGAACAAATTGTTAAGAATAAAGCCAGATTGGTTTGTAAGGGGTATGCACAAGTTGAAGGACAAGATTTTGATGAAACTTTTGCACCAGTGGCAAGATTGGAAGCCATCATAATGGTTCTGGCATATGCATGCCATAAGAACTATAACGTATATAAGATGGATGTTAAGTCAGCCTTTCTTAATGGAGACCTAGAAGAAGAAGTATACATGGAGAAACCTGAAGGATTTTCATTGACAGATAATCCTAACTATGTCTGTAAGTAGAAAAAGGCTTTATATGGACTGAAACAGGCACCACAAGCCTGGTATCATAGACTGGACAAATTTCTACAGGACAAAGGGTTCAAGAAAGGTATTGTTGACAGTAATCTATATATAAAATCTAAAGATGATAATTTATTAGTTGTTGTGGTTTATTTAGATGACATTATCTTTGGATGCACTAATGACCTTTCAGTTCAGTGGTTTTCTAATTCAATGCAGACTGAGTTTGAGATGTCCATGATAGGAGAACCGTCATATTTTCTTAGTTTACGACTCAATTAGAGTTTTGCAGGGATATTTATATCTCAAGAACAATATTTGAAAGAGATGTTAAAGAGGTTTCAGATGGAGGATTCCTCTTCTGTTGGTACACCTATGGTGGTTGGTTGCAAGCTGATTAAAGATGATATTTCCCCTGATGTTGATCAAAGAACATATCGATCAATGATAGGCAGTCTTCTGTACATCACAACATCCCGTCCTGATATAATGCAGGCTATTGAAATGGTAGGTCATTATCAGTCTGCCCTTAAACAAAGTAATTTAGTAGTTGTCAAGAGGATCTTCAAATATTTGAAGGGTACAATGACTTATGGCCTTTGGTATCCTAGAAATCAGAACTTACAATTAACTGCATATTCATATGTTGATTGGGAAAACTGTTTGGATGAGAGAAACAGCACCAGCGGAGGTGCATTCTTCTTAGGTGATTCGTTAGTATCATGGCTTAGTAAAAAACATGGATCTATCTCATTATCAACTACAGAGGATGAGTAAATTGTTGTTGCTACTTGTTGCACTCAAATTTTATGGATGTTACGAACTCTTGCAAATTTGAAGGTAACTTATACTGATCCAATTCCACTTCACTATGATAACACCAGTGCGATTAGTGTCTCAAAGAATCCTATTCTCCATTCAAAGACGAAACATATCCCCATAAAGTATCATTTTCTCAAAGAGTAGGTTACAAACATAGCCATTCATCTCAAGTACATTCCTTCCACAGAACAAATTGCAGACATCTTTACTAAACCCCTAGCCAAGACACCTTTTGAATATCTTCGCCAAAAGTTGGGCATAACCCCATTATCAACCTAAGAGAGTCCATCATGTCAATGGGAGTATGTATTGGTTGAATATCTGATACCTACGCATAGTACTGCAACAACTCAGGGGGAGCATGTTTTCTTTGACATTGATGTCAAATGGGGAGAAAAGGTCTAGTCTGAATGATACAGTTGGAGGTCTAAGCAGAATAGTGCAGCCGTTCAGGGTTGTCATAAATTCTAAAGGGGGAGATTGTTGGCATGTTTACAGGCAGAGTGTGCTTTTCATTGATGGCAAGAACAGCAGGGATGTTGGCAGATTTATAGGCAGGGTGTGCATGGAAAGAATAGAAACAAAGACAAAGATGAGCAAGCTCGAGAATCTCAAGAGGAATAGCGCAGAGTTGCATGCAGTGCGCCAGGACCATTACCAAAGCTCAGGAGAAATAGTGTTCTCGGAAACGCAAATGAGACCCAAAGTCATTAGGACTCACAGAACCTTTGATACGTATATATTCTTCCAAGTCGGGAGGATGCGTAAGCTCAGGAGGAGGAGCGAAAATATCTGAGTCGTTGGATCCAGAGGACACATCACGAGAGATCAACATTTCACTAATTCACAAGCTAAAGAAGTCAAAGGTGAGAGTTGTAGGAACTCGCGATATGCGAAGTCGTGAAATGATCTGGGTCGTTGGATCCAGAGGACACATGGTGAGAAAATAGCATTTCCCTGACTCCCGAGCTGAAGAAGTCAAAGGTGAGAGTTGTAGGAACTCGCAATATGCGAAGTCGAGAAATGATTTGGGCCGTCAGATCACCGAGAAATATCGACCGTTGATCTGATATGAATCATTTCGGAGTTTTGTAAGTTGGGAGTTTCGAGGCAACTCATAACAGGAGTTCGCGATACGCGAAATCGTGATGCACCCTCTTGCTTGGTCCCTAGACACAGCTGGTGGTCACATTGATGAAAGTTAAGGGAGGATCTAGCACGTAGTTGGGCTTCACATCAAATATTGTCGATATCAAAATGCGCCCTTTTTTATAAGTGAGTGATCACAGCCTGCGGTCACATGGAGAGAGAATAGAGGAAGGAGCTAGCGCTGCTAAGCTCCATTTCGGAGTTTCTCAAGTTGGGAAAATTGAGGTGACTCGCAGTCGATCACCCGAAATTCGAAATCATGAAACAACTGTTGGTTAGGCATATGGTCACCGCCATGATCACATGAAAGGAAGGGACTTAGACAGAAAATCCATCGCCCACTGTGCAGTTTTCTCAGGAAGGGAAAAAAATGTCAAAGGGATGAGCACACTAAGGTTCTCTCAGTAACTGTTAGAGACAGACTGATTGTAACTGCGTAAATCGACTGATTGCATCTACCAGAGAATTCGAAGTATCCCAGGGTGATCACTAGAGGAGCTGAAGAGTCTCGAGGTAACTGCCAATGGAATGAAGACTCATCATAGAGACGATTGACAGATAGAAAAGCGTCGAAGACTGTAGCTTCCAGAGAAGCCAAAGAATCTTAGGAATGGCCACTAATGATGAACAGTCTCAGCATAACGTCCATGGAGGAAGACTAGACTCAGCGTAATCGCCAGAGGGGATGAAGAGTTACATCCATTATCTGGCAGAGGACTTGGCATTATAAATATATGCATAACAGAGAAGAGAAGGTTGCTTCTGTTGAGATTGTTAAGAACCAAATATCAATATAGCATAGAAAAACCTCAGAAAAAGTACTCAACG